>JAJAGP010000174.1:144474-295847 GCA_025084515.1 Ancistrus triradiatus | reverse complement strand
TTTTATGTGTATCGAGCTCTTTGAATAAACCCGCTGCTGCTATAGCTTGGTCGTGGTTTTTTCTCTGACCTCCCAGCGCTGCACGGACGGGACCCGCACAGGCGAAGTCAGATAGGACGAGGCTCGAATAACTATCTAACAAGAGCCCTAGGAGATGCGTGCCTCCTTAATACAGATGTTTTTCTGCACTAATTGTGGCCATATATTCGAAGCATAAAATACATTAGAAGGAACAGATAAAAGGAACTGAAATCATTATTATAATTTTTTTTCCTTGTATTTTTTGTCTCAAAACCCACACTTGGGTGTCGGACCACTTCTTTGGTGCGCACCAAGGTTTGGATGGCAGCATTCACACACAATGGCACCAGGTATCATTTGAACCAAACCAAACAAGTGTGAACAGAACCTACAAACTTCTAACCACTGTGTTGCATCTTTCCATAGGTTTTATCAGGATATTAGAAACCAAAGCCAAAAGCATCATTTTTTTTTACCCCCCACTTACTGGGTACAGGCAGAGGTACAGCCTGAAATGATTGCCCAGAGCTGACCTTTACCTTCTCAAGCCTGGCCAAGGGTTTGAACGCAGGTCCTCAGGACTGCCATTTCCAGTAACTGGCTATGCGCCACAGTGAATAACATCACAACACAAATGTTTGTTTGTTTGGCTTTTAAGCCATATCAGCACAATTTGGCTGTTAACAGCCTGGCAAGATTGAGTTTCTTTTTTTGTTTTGGTTCAAAGTGCGGTAGCACTGCAATTGGTGTTTTATATCGAGACAGGATAAGAAGTTTATCATCTTCCTTGGGCTTGTGTTCTTGATCAAGCCTTCGAGGTTGATCTCATTGAAGAAGGTTCCCTTGTTATGTTCAGGATATGATAGTTGATGAAGAGGTGTTTAACTGTTAATAGGTGTTGGCAGTGAGCATCTTGGCTGCTGATTTCCTGAAACTAGGTATTTGTGTGCGAGTCAGGTATGTCCGATGTGGCATTTAGTGAGGATTGTTAGATCAAATCTATCACCTGAGGGTCAGTTTTGCTTAAGCAAATGTAAAGCAGTGATATGCAATAATTATAGAGTAGGCTGTAAACATTTTGACCATTATCATTTCTTAGTAGAGCTGCACATTGCCAGTCAACACTGACCCCACCACTCACAAGAGGCGAGCGACTTTGACAACTTTTACTGTAAAATGGCTAGGTTTTTGTATTGAAAAATAAACATATTGAACATATTGAGCAGGCTCTGTAAATAAAAGCTTCTATTTGTCAATATGCTGGACTAATGGGACACCCTGTAGACTAAAACATGATTACTTTCACCGACTACGCGCCTGAAATGTACGTTGAAGTGAAAGGAACTAAAGTAAATCAATAAGACATGTCTAGACAAGTCAGAATATATAAAAAAAAGTTTTACCAATGTTTCCTTTTTAAAAGTAAACTAAGACGTATATCATTTTGCAGATGCCCATATGCTGAGTGACATACAACTGATACAATCTTTCAGTGAACAATCCAAACAATTTAAGGTAAGGACCTTGCTCATGGGCCCACCAGTGGCAGCTTGGCAGTGAACCCGGGTCCTTCTAGTCTCACTACCCTAACCGCTGGGCCCTCACAGTAAATAAACCTTCCTTTTAAAATAAAGATCGTAGCCTTTACAAAACAAGACAAACACTGGCACTATAGTTGATGTTTGTATTTGCCACCATAGAGTGAGGCCCCGCCATTCATTCAGAAAAATGATGAGCTGGCAGTGTGGTTCCTGAGGAACTACCAGTTTAATGACTGGTTAACTTAACAAGAACCAGTAAACATAAACACAACACGTTTTTACAGTTAATGCCCTAAAAACACTTTTTCAAAGTGCCACCCGCCTTGTGTTGACCGGTAAAGCGCAAGGCAGGTTAACCGTTAATACCAAATTACCGGTTGGATCAAATTTAAGCGAAATTTGAACACGAACCATTAAAATGCGCCAGGCGACAATATATCAGTACTCGGACTAATATTAAAAGGTAGCCACTGGGATATCACAAATACGTTTACGAAAAATATAAATATTTCGTTCAGCTCCTAAGTTCGCTAGCACTGTTTGAGTTGGCTAATGCTAGCTGGCTAAAAGCGACGGTCGCCTGTCATATGACCCGACTACTTAGCCGGCTGGCTAAAAATAGCTTATATGGTCCAATAGCCGAATTTGGATGCTGAAATTGTGTTCAGAAACGACACGTTGTTTACTCTATCTAACGCTTGTGTGATGTTTAATCACCTTATCGGAGGAATGGATGTGCCGTGGTTCTTCAGGCTCCGCGGTGGAAACGTCACTTGAACATCTCAGCAGCTCAGAGACAAATCAGAACAAACAACACAGCAGCAGTCCTGTTTCTTCAGCCTGAACTCCACCGCTGGACCCGGTTAGTCGCCTGTCACGGTCCACTCAGTTCCCATCCAGCAACGCCAAACAAACACACACCGGTAACAGCAGCAATGACGTGCGAAAGTGGCCGCTGTAAACCCCTTTCCCATGATTCCCAGCGGCATCACATTCTGCACCTTTGGCCGTAGTACAATCTCAGCATTACACACAGTTCAAAAAAATATGCCCTTCAATAAAACATATACCTGCCAACATCATAATCCATTATCTTTGTTTTTGAACATCAAACCAGATTCGTTGTTCGGTTTGACCTTGTAATTTGAGGCGCAAACACAGCGAAGTATCGTGAATGGACGCCAGGGTATTTACCGTTACAGTATTTAGCAAATGGGGTTGTCCACAGGGCTTTCACTTAAGTTAAAGTTAAAGGTTTGCTCAGGGACCGAACAATGAGCTTGGGGTTTGAACACAACCTTCCAGATAGAACTGAGCCTTAACCAGCTCCACCTTAAAAGTAGTGAGTTTAAGTTTATGTTTAGTCTTGTGATAGACCAGCAAGAGGCGGTCAGTTTGTCACCTCCTAACCAAAAAGCCTTTCATTTGAGCCAAGTAATTGAATGCCTTGTTCAAGGGCCGAACAGGGCATCTTGGTGGAACCAGGATTTGAACTGAAAAATCTTCTAATTGTGCAATAATGATGGTACTGGACTTTGTACCAGAAGATCCAGGGTTCAAATCCCACTGCTGCCAAGCTGTAATGTTGAGTCCTTGAGCAAGGTTGTTAACCCACAACTGCTTTGTATGACTGCATCAGTTGTAAGTCACTCTGGATAAGGGTATCTAACAAATGACCAAATGTAAATGGAGAAAGATATACACTTGCGTTACTGACATCTGCACCAATCTCCACATACTTACATCACTCAGGGTTCCTCTGAAAAGTACCTGCAACAAAGCTAATACACAGCATTCTAAGAACTACAATAGTTCCCAGTTGCTGCGGTGTGAGCATGTGAGAAAGGGGGCACAGTTCTAAGAACTATGAAAAAGTTCCTCTCTTGTGACATCGCTCAACTAGTCCAGAGCCTAACCCACTCTCAAACCTTAAATATTTGTTTACATTGACACCTAGTCATTTACAGGTGGAATGGTGCCATTGTTGCCTCACAGCTCCAGAGACCTGGGTCACAGGTTTGATCCCAGGTGGAGTGACCTGGGTCCTTTCTGTGTGGAGTCTGCATGTTCTCTGCATGTTCATGTGTGTTTACTCTGGGATCTTAGTATATAGGAGCCTCCCATCGGATAATTATTGCACTGGGGATGTTTGAGCTGGCAAGAAGTTTTTTTTTTTCTTTTTTACCCCTAACTGATGCGTTGAGTAGCTTGTCATTTGTTAAACAAACCATGTCAAGAGGCACATCCTGTGGTCATGGAAAAGATGTTATCTGTTTCAGAAGGGTCAAATTATTGGCATGTATCAAGCAGAGAAAACATCTAATGAGAAAGCTGAAACTACCAAAATCAGGAGAACTGTCCAATGCATTATTAAAAAGTGGACAGACAGTGGGGAAAGATCATCTCTGAGGAAGGAATGTCGTCAGAAAAAAATCTTGAATGATTGTGATCAGCGATCACTTAAACGTTTGGTGAAATCAAATCGTAGAAAAACAACTGTAGAACTCAGGCATATGATTATGACAGTGAAAGTAAGAGCAGTTCCACACGCACAATGCGAAGGGAACTCAGGGGACTGGGACTTAACAGCTGTGTAGCCTGAAGAAAACCACTTGTCAGTGAGGCTAACTGGCAAAAACAATTTCAATTTGCTAGGGAGCATAAAGATTGGACTCTGGAACAATGGAAGGTGGCCATGTGGTCTGATGAGTCCAGATTTACCCTGTTCCAGAGTGATGGGCGCATCAGGGTAAGAAGAGAGGCGGCTAAAGTGATGCACCCATCATACCTAGTGCCCACCGTACAAGCCTGTGAGGGCAGTGCTATGACCTGGAGTTGCTGCAGTTGGTCAGGCCTAGGTTCAGCAATGTTATGTGCCCAAAGAAGGAGGTCAGCTGACTACCTGAATATACTGAACGACCAGGTTATTCTATCAATGGATTTTTTCTTCCCTGATGGCACGGGCACATTCACAGATGACAATTCCAGGATTCATCAGGCTCAAATTGTGATAGAGTGGTTTAGGGAGCATGAGACATCATTTTCACACATGGATTGGCCACGTGTCAAGACCTGAACCCCATTGAGAATCTTTGGGATGTGCTGGAGAAGACTTTGCACAGTGGTCCAAATCTCCCATCATCAATACAAGATCTTGGGGGGGGAAAACTAATGGAACTCTGGATAGAAATAAATGTTGTGACATTGCAGAAGCTTGTGGAAACGATGCCACAGTCAATGCATGCTGTAATAAAAGCTAAAGGCGGCCCAACAAAATATTTTTGGCCAGGCAGTGTATATATGACATTAGCTTCAATATAACCTTGAGTGTTGATGTACTCTTGTGCCTGTCGGTGAAAAGTCATTTATGCCGAAGAGCGACATTAAATAGAGGTGCTTGAAAGTTTGTGAGCCCTTTAGAATTTTCTACATTTCTGCGTAAATACGACCTAAAACGATCTTCACACAAGTCCTAAAGGTAGATAAAGAGAACCCAGTTAAACAATTGAGACAAAAATATTATACTTGGTCAATTATTTATTGAGAAAAATGATCCAAAATTACATATTAGTGAGTGGCAAAAGTGTGTGAACTAAATGCAGTTAATTTGAAGGTGAAATTAGAGTCAGGTGTTTTCAATCAATGGGATGACAATCAGGTGTGAGTGGGTCCCCTGTTTTATTTAGAGAAAAGGGATCTATCAAAGTCTGCTCTTCACAACACATGTTTTGTGGAAGTGTATCATGGCACGAACAAAGGAGATTTCTGAGAAACTCAGAAAAAAAGTTCCAGCTCATCAGGCTGTAAAAGGTTACAAAACCATCTCTAAAGAGTTTGGACTCCACCAATCCTCAGTCAGACAGACTGTGTACAAATGGCGGAAATTAAAGACCATTGTTACCCTCCCCAGGAGTGGTCGACCAACAAAGATCACTCCAAGAGCAAGGCGTGTAATAGTTGGCGAGGTCACAAAGGACCCCAGGGTAACTTCTAAGCAACTGAAGGCCTCTCTCACATTGGCTAATGTTAATGTTCATGAGTCCACCATCAGAAGAACACTGAACAACAATGATGTGCAGGGTAGGGTTGCAAGGAGAAAGCCACTGCTCTCCAAAAAGAACATTGCTGCTCAGCTGCAGCTTTCTAGAGATCACGTGGACAAGCCAGAAGGCAAGGCAGGACTGATAAACAGTTACAGGAAACATTTAGTTGCAGTTATTGCTGCACAGGGGGGTCACACCAGATACTGGAAGCAAAGGTTCACATACTTTTGCCACTCACTAATATATAATATTGAATCATTTTCCTCAATAAATAAATGACCAAGTATAATATTTTTGTCTCATTTGTTTAACTGGGTTCTCTTTATCTACTTTCAGGACTTGTATGAAAATCTGATGTTGTTTTAGGTCATATTTATGCAAAATATAGAAAATTCTAAAGCAAACTTTCAAGCAATACTGTAAACCAAATAAATAAACAAACAAACAAACCTTAGCCAATCCATTATCCAAAAATTGAGATTACAATTAATTCGTTGTCTTATCTCCTTAATCCTAGTCAGGGTCACAGGACAACCGGTGCCTAACCAGAAACACAGAGTACAAGGAAGGAACAACCATACACAGGGTGTCAATCCAACACGGGTCACATTCACTCACAAACACAGGGCATTTTGGAAACACCAATTAACCTATCACAGGTGTCTTTGGAAACTGATATACTTGGGGAAAATCCATGCCAACACAGCGAGGACATGCAAACTCCACACAGGTGTAGTTTGGGGTCGGGATGGAACCAGGGATCTCAGAGGTGTGATGCGACGGTGCTAACCAATGCTCCACAGTGCATACCTAAAGATGACTGACAAACCGGGACTTCTTATGAATAAAAATCGCTTTGCTTCCAGGTAAGAATTGCTACTAGATGTCAACAAAGGTCCTTCACAACCAATTTCTGAAAGAACAGTCTGCAGGAAACTGCATACTATGAACATATGGAACAGGGTGTCATTCAAGAGGCCTGTGCTCACTTCTGCTCAGAAAGTTGCCCAGTTACAGGGAGTGAAAAGGCACAAAAATTGGACTGTTCATGGCCGTAAACGTGTTATCTGGTCAGATGAATCTCGTTTCTGCCTGTATGTGAATGATATCATGTTCATCAAAGAAGCCTTCAATGAGGACCGCATGCAAGTTGTGGTTCAAGCTGGAGGAGGTTCTGTGATGTTCTGAGGGTGTTTTAATTACGTGGAAATAGGTCCTTTGGTTGAGGTGACAGCAAATTTGAACCACAATGCCTACACTGAGCTGCTGGACAACCAGGGTTTGCTCATTATCTTACAGAGGAACATAACATTCTTATCCCTGTATTCCACGATGACAATTCTCACGTCCACACAGCTGCAAATGTGATTGTCATGATGAACATTCAACAGCAGTTACACATCTGGACTGGCCCATAAAATCCCCAGACATTCAGAAAACTTATTCATTTGTTATTCGTGCTCATGACTGATTTTGTTTTGGTCCGGTGAGCTTATGATGAGGTTTTAGGTCCTATATATACACAGAAATCTAGAAAATACTAAAGCATTCACAAACTTTCAAGCACCACTGTATGTGCATGGGTAGATGAAATATGGGACTTCCTTATGACAAGCTTTTGAATTAGTAGGACATGGAGGTGTTGTGTAATTGCATACTTGGTAACCTCAAAATGCCACCATCTTCTGTAAACCTCCTACCCTGATCCTTTGATCCTTGAATATTCTGTTTGCCTTGCTAACTGACCACTGTCTGTGTGGAGTTGCCCCCGGTTACTCCTTTCATCTCCCACATTCCAAACATCTGCATTTCTATAAGTCAAAATAGTGAGTAACAATGGAGCCATTCTGGTTTGATCCCCACTTCTGGAAAAGTGTGGTCTGTCAGAGTATTGTTTTGTTTCCCACACTGTTGTGAAGTCTAGGCTGTGGTCCCCCGACACCTTAAATCCAGCATTTATTGGTACACTGGCACTGCACAGTCCAGTTTTAACGCCTTTGTGTATTCCACCAGATTACCTCCCAGTTTCACCAGAGTGGGTTCCTGAGTTCAAGTACTCCTGGGATTGGGGGCTGGGTCTGTGGTTAGTCATGTGATTAGACCAGGGGTGCCCCCACATTACAGTCCTGACATGCCATATTTCACTTTTCAGTGATAAGGTGGATATAATCTTAATAACAATTGATGAATATGAAGGTCTCATGGCCTTTATGATAAAACTACTGAGACTGTAGGAAGAAAAAAAAGAATAATCAGTATTACTATTATCATACAAATTGTAAGCTTTTGCTAACTTTTTTAAAAGCCCTTACCGAGTGTGGTATTCTCAAACGAGACTGCAGCAACTGCATGTTGAACGTTTCCCTTACTGTTCGGCACACAAATCAACTGTCAACATACAAACTTGGCTTACACTGACTTGGTACACATGCACTGACTTAAACATGAACTTGTTCTTCCCTGATATGTGTATACGTGAATGGCAACAAAGCAATGTCAGACATTTCATCAGGCCCTTGACACCTGGTCTAACAGGTTCTCTCTTAGCAAGAAAACACAATTTTGCATTGCATGGCTTTATTCTTAAATGTCACATCCCACTCCACTTCATGGGTTCTGTCAATAAGACATTTGCAGGGTGGCTTTCAACAGTTTTGCAGTTACAAACAGACAGCCTGTACAGACATGACAGCATTCACCTCTCACAGTTTGCTGTAAGAAATTAAACACATCCTTACTGTATTCAATTAAGATCCAGTTCGAAAGTTACAGGACATTGCTACCACAACACACTTGCCTTTTTAAGCATCTGAACCTGTTTTATTGTAACACTACTAGCAATATACTGTAATAAATCCCTTAATCAAAGTCTACGCTAGACCACTCCTAAGTTGAAATGAAATCAGACACAAATTCCAGTTTCGAAGTAAGTCAACATTCTAAGGCATTTGAATTCAAATCATTAATCTTATGAATTTTACAATGCTACTATTGCCAAACAGCTCAAACACAAAACAATGACAATGCAGAATGTTTTATTTGACTAAAAGTGTTAACTTTTATTATTCTTAATAAATTAGTAAAACTAATTGTGTGTGCTTATGTCATACTACAGCTGAACGTTTGTTGTAAAATGCCACGGGATGTGCACTGGTCATATTAGGGCCCGTATCTCTACCTTAATCTTTGCCTTTCTCTATTCTTTCTTCACCTCCTCATCCTCTGGGATGTAGACGCTGACAGTGAACTCGCCAGCCTCTGTACCATATTTGTTCTTCACCAGAAGCGCATACTTGCCCGAGTCGGTGGTGTTGACGGCTGCAATGGTGATACTTGCAAACTTGCCATGCTCAAACTTAAGCGTGATGTGCTCATCTGGAACCAGCTGCTTCTCATTCTTCAGCCAGCTAACTTCAGGCACTGGGTCACCCCACACATTGCCAGTGAGATTCAAAGACTGAATATGGGAGAGGGAATACAATTTCATTACACACACGTCATAACATTTTAAAGACTGATGGAGTACTTTACTCTTGTCGTAGTACTCCCCTGTAGGAAATAAGGTACAATGTAACAATGAAATATAGTTTTATAGAGACATTTCCTGCCATCTTGGGTTGTTGGATATGTATTACCTTGCCCTCCTGGATAGTAACCACATCTGGTAGGCCTCCAATCACACGTGCCCGGTCTATGAGAAAAAAGAAGCAATTATTTGTCATTTATTAATTAGTTGCAAAAACACAAACTTTGCTTGTGTGTTTGTTGATTTACCCACATCAGACCCTAGCACATTCTGGTTGGATTGTGTTCTTGGCAATCACTTATTTGTACTAACATGAGGTTTTGTCTACTAAGAAGAATACAAAGCATTTCTGTAAGTTGCTCTGGATAAGGGCGTCTGATAAATGCTGTAAATATACAACCCCCAATCAGAAAACGTTGGGACTGTATAGAAAATTAAAATGAAAAGACAGAACAAACAAAAACTCATACAAACAAACAAATTGCAGTGTGTCTTTGACTTCTATGATGATAAGATTTATTAATAAACATCCATTCCTGCATTTCAGGCCTGTAACACATTCCAAAAATAGTTGGGATGGTGGCAATTTAGGGCTAGTAGTTAGGAAAAAAAAAATCTAAATAATGATTTGATTTCAAACAGGTGATTGTAATCATGATTTGATGCAAAAGCAGTATCACCAAAAGACTGCGTCTCTGAGGAGCAAAGATGGGCAAAGGATTTCCAGTTTATCAATAAATTTGTGAGAAAATTACTAAAATGTTTAAAAACAATATTCCTCCATGAAAGACCGGTAGAAAGAACATGATTTTTGCATACTTTTCCCTCTACAGTGAATAATATCATGAAAATGTTTCAAGGAACCTGGAGGAGTTTCAGTGTGCAAAGGACAAAGACAAGGGCACAAGCCTAAAATCAAGACCCTTGAGCTCTGATCTCTCAGATGGCACTGCATCATGTATCATCATTCATCAATAGCTGATAGGACCACATGAGCAAGGGATTACTTTAGAAAACCTTTGTCAAAGACTACAATACAAAGTTACAGTACATTCACAAATGCCCCTTAAAACTTTACTGTACAAAAAAAGCCTTATCAACCAAAAGTGTTCTCTGAGCTCTGAGGCATCTAGGACTGATCATCACACAGTGGAAACGTATTGTGGTAAGACGAATCAGTATTCCAGATCTTTTTGGAAGAAATGAACACTGTGTGTTCTGGTTCAAAGAAAGTACCATCCAGACCTTTATCAGCAACAAGTCCAAAAGCCAGGCTCTGTAATGGTATGGGGTTGTGTCAGGGCAATTTGCAAAGGCCATTTACAGTGGTGCCTGAAAGTTTGTGAACCCTTTAGAATTTTCTATATTTCTGCAGAAATATGACCTAAAACATCATCAGATTTTCACACAAGTCCTGTAGATAAAGAAAACCCAGTTAAACAAATGAGACAAATATATTATACTTGGTCATTTATTTATTTATTGAGGAAAATGATCCAATATTGCATATTAGTGAGCGGCAAAAGTATGTGAACCTTTACTTTCAGGACTTTGACTTGGCCATTCCAAAACATTAACTTTATTCTTCTTTAACCATTCTTTGGTAGAACGACTTGTGTGCTTAGGGTCGTTGTCTTGCTGCATGACCCACCGTCTCTTGAGATTCAGTTCATGGACAGATGTCCTGACATTTTCCTTTAGAATTCTCTGGTATAATTAAAAATTAATTCAATGGCCCAAACCATGATGCTACCACCACCACCACCTGACTCTAAATTCACCTTCAAATTAACTGATAATCCTAGAGGTTCACATACTTTTGCCACTCACTAATATGTAATATTGGATCATTTTCCTCAATAAATAAATGACCAAGTATAATATTTTTGTCTCATCTGTTTAACTGGATTCTCTTTATCTACTTTTAGGACTTGTGTGAAAATGATGTTGTTTTAGGTCATATTTATGTAACAATATAGAAAATTCTAAATGGTTCTCAAACTTTCAAGCACCACTGTACACTTCTGTTATGGCAGCATTAATGCAGAAAAGTACATTGAGATTTTAGAACAACACAAGCTGCACGCATTACAAAGGCATGGCTGGACTGGCCTGCCTACAGCCCTAACCTGTTCCAAAAAGAGCATGAAAACACGAATAGCTTTACTTCTACTGCCCAAGTATATCAGAAAATGCTAGAACATCAGTAATAGTGCTAGGGCTCCTTTCTCATTCTTGCTGTAGGCAAGTTGGTGTTTTTTGAGAAGTAGCAAACACTACATGCATCAACCTCTAATTAGAAAGGTCTATTGAAGACTGGTGCTGCTAACACAGGGGATTCACTGAGCAAAATTTTAACCGCAGAGAAAGCAATCTGGGCCTCTGAGGACCATACGAAAGGGACATCTGCACGCAGCAAGTTTGTGAGGGGGGCTTACAAGCACTGAAAAGTTCCCACAAAAACAGCAATAATATCCCACCATACCAAGGAACCTCTGCAGTTTCTGTTCTGATTTAGTTCTTATTTGTAGGGTGTAATATAACTAATGGTAAGGATAACTTTATAAGTGCTTTTTAAAACTTACTTGTTTAACCTGGAATATTACTGTTCTTGTGTATTGTGATTCAATTAAACATACCTGTTCATAGATGTATATGTAATTTTCTTACACCTTAAAATTTTTTTAGCCCTCAGAAACATGTAAATCACATTATCTCAAAATAAAGATCAAGATTAATCCTGATAGTCCTATGTGCAGAGAGACTAAAGATCCAAGGCATTTCTTCAGCATTTAGACAGAAGATGCATTCCTTACTGCATCACTAGGTCGCAGGTGGGACTGGATCATCTTAAAATAGCATCCCCATGCTTTGGAACAAGCAGTTTTAAGGAAATAGCACAATGACAGCAGGGCAATTACTTACTCCTCTCTGCGATGGCTGCAGCCCTAAGGAAGGAAACAGATAAGCACATGGTTAATGGAGGCTGTAAATAGCATCAGAGCCTGTAAAGGTAATAACAGTCTCATTCTGCACTGCAGTACCAGATTAATTTGTTATGAATGATACGTAAAATGTGAAGACAGGATATAAAACACTTATACACCCATCTATAAATCTATCAAAGCTATTATGTTACAAATTAGCACTTACTTCAGCCTCTGGAACTCTGCATAGGCATCTTCCCATACTTCAAAAGGATAGACAAGTAAAGGTATTGAGAAAAGCAGTTTAGTAACTATAGTACCTAACAGATAGAGAACAGGTACAAAAGTGAGGTAGCTAGTTAAAACATCCTTCAAACATCTGGGTACTCACCTTGGCCAGTGAGGTCAAGAACCCTCCTGACATTGTCTTTTCCATCGAAGATGTCAATGGCGTACTTGCCCTTGTCCTTATCTGCAGGCTCGTTGATTTTCAGCCACAGCTGCTCTCCTGTCACTCCACACTGCACTCGGTCTGAGTAGGAGATCTTGGACTCTCTGAGTGGAGACAAACAAGCAGTATGACTCAGGGTCACGAATGGCCTACCAATCAAGCCTATACAGAGTAAAACTCCTACCTGGGTAGCGCTGCAACTGCGCCAGAGCACAGACAACATTGAAAGAAAAGCTGTTATAAAAGGAGACTAGCTCATATGTCTGGCTTCTGGACAGTAACAGATTCAGAGTTCCTGCAGCCCATGCTTTTAGGTCACTCTCTAACAGCCAGACTTTGCTCTGGCCTTTTTTCATTCAGAGTGCTTTCAGAAAAACTCCTGATTGTGCGGTTGGGGGTTCAGAGCAGTCAGTCATATCCAGTGCCGTGCATGAAAGGTAGCCGAAGGCAAAATTCACTTTTGTTGGTTAAATCCAAAATTGCTTTTTAAAATATTTAATATGATGGATCTGATAGAAGCATTCTCTGGTGATGTGATTTCTCCTATTATCGGTGAGTGACTTTACAAAAATAACCAGTGGCAGCACCAACTCAACCACTGCCTGCTTGCAGTCTGACAAGCAATATTTCAGGGATCAAAATATCCAGAAGACACAAGAAAAATTACAGGGAGGGAAGAGTGACAGTGGAAGAACTTACTTGTGAGACCAGCCAACACGGAGCTCCTCGTGGTGGTACAACACAAAGGAGTAGATTATGATTCCATGCTCAGTGCTCTGGATCTTCAGTTGGGTAGAAGAGTTGGCTGCAGGATTACATGACGACAGTATAATATACTGCATGGGGTATATTGACCAGACAAATGGAAGGTGGAATTGTTACAAATGAGAAAATTCCCACCTATAACTTTGAAAACCGCATTCAGCACAGCCTGATAACCTATGAAATTGATATTTTAGCATATTAGACATTCATATATTTTGTCATATACTGTATATTGTTGGATGATTGGTAGGTCTCAAACCTTGTGTCCTTACCTGCTTCTGTCAAATTCAGTAAAGTCTTATCCTTTCCTCTTTCGTCCCGTAGTTTCACCTCATAAACACCGGCATCTTTCTTTGAAAACTAGATAGAAAATGGTAAGAAACATGAGAGAAAGTTACTGCTTGTCACAGTGGGGCACCTCTGGTCTGTTTGTGCACCACATAACAAGCCCCATGCCTTCAGAACTCTGAAACAATTAAGCCCCCTGGCAAGGAGGAGCACACAGAATTTTAAAGGGTATCTAACGGTTTTCGCCAGGCCGATACCCTGGAAGCCAATTCAAAACTCCAACCTCAGAGGTAGGATAGCAATGATTTGTGGTGCTGAGCTACCCGGCTTCATACGAGCCATGTCACTCTATATGCACAATACATTTACACCTGATTTTCAGAATTTCAGAGCTCCTCAGGCCACAGGGGCTAGGTCTGTGAAGAGCAAACAGACTGGGGTGCTCCCTTTGTGACAATGGTAATGCAGCAAATATTAAACAGTTTTGACATTCAAGCAGTGACATATATCCGAAAAGACAAGCTTTTCTCCTGCGGTGGATGCTGCAGGCAAACATGGACGCCAGAGGAATAGAAAACGACAGCAACACAGTAAAGGAAAACATAACAAGAAACGCAACAACAACTATATAATGGTAAAAGGTCCCGACTTTGGGCTTCTCTGTATTTTCTTCAGCGGATGGTTGCTTTTTCCCGTCTTTTTCACCCTTTATAATATACTGTGAATTAGACAGATATTGCAGTTAAGGCCAGCGGTTCCCTGCAGGAGTAGCATTGGAGGGTAACCCCCGCACATGGCATGCATTCATTTCATTCCTATAGTGGATCCCTTAATGGTTTCCAGAAGTCAGTGCAACCTAGATGGCACTTCACTTAAAGTGTTGCATAACAAACCATTTAGATACACAGAAGACCTTTCATTATGAATGTGTGTACCACCATATTCTGACTGATTTTGAAAACCTTATCTACTCATCAAACATGCTCAGGTGCACACACAGAAGAACCGTACTTATGGAGGTGCTAGAACGTTTGTGAACCCTTTACAAGTTTCTATATTTCTACATAGGATCTAAAACATCACTTTCACACAGGTACTAACAGTAGATAAAGACATGCAAGCTCCCCAAATGAGACAAAATACTATACTTGGGCATTTATTTATTGAGGACGTTATCCAATATTATACATGTGAGTGGCAAAAGTATGTGACCCTCCAGGATTAGCAGTTAATTTAAAGGTGAAATTGGAGCCAGGGGTTTTCAATAAATGGGATGACAAACAGATGAGTGAGCACCATCATGTATTTCAAGAACAGGGATCTATCAATGTCTTCACAGCACGATGTGGAAGTGTGTGAAAATGATGTTTCAGGCCATATTCTATATTCAGAGGAGTAAAGAAATTTCTAAAGGGTTCACAGACTTTTAAGCACCGATGTATGGACATGTATGTAGCTAAATGCACAGGCGTATTTGAATATCACAGTAAGTAGGTCTTATAAAAACATAATTAAATGACTAAATGTAAAAATACATGGAAATTAAGTACAACAGAGTAAATGTCTGTGGAGTTTATAGCTACCTTAATCCAACATGTGGTGGATATGGAAGGATTTTAATGACACAAGATTACAGAAAAAAAATCTTAATAAAGGATGCATTGACTTTCACATGCTTGGTTTTATGTATGCATTTTTTTTGAGAAATAAAACAAGCCGAGTTAACTGGATAACTAAATTCACAACAGAGATATTCAGTTAAACAATTCAGAAAGAGTTCAGCCTGCAACTCTCAATCCTGTACTGTATATTAAGACACTTCAAGGAAAGCAACCGAGTGTGAATTAGGTGATAATAGCCAAGAAAGAGCTGTGATATCAGCTTTTATCAAGGAATGTTAAACAGAACACCATAGTACATGCTGTTATACTGGCTTTTACATCACCATGCTCAACAGAACACTGCAAGGCATCATGGCACACTACAGGAATGTATGCCTATATATAGGGCTTTATAATGGCTTTTTGTAACAGAAGGGTGTGCACTTTTAACATATCACAGTTGGAGTCTGGGTTCAACACATCTGTGTACATGCTGGTGTTCTTTTTAATGTGGTCTTATAAAAGTTACGCATGTACATAATACACTGTTCTATGTAGTGCGGCTTTCTAAAAGTCGATACCATGTTTCTGTTTAGCTTGGCTTTAGAAAAGCCAATATAACGACAGAGCACTTTTTTGGCTATTATGCCCTAATGGACTCTCAAAAATTCTCCAACAGTATTTTGTTACTGAAATGGTTGATGTGGAATTATAAAATGCTAAGAAGTCTGAAATACCATCAATTGAATGAAATAGAATCACTTTTGTCTGAATTTAGCTAGACGTTCTTTCTTTAGTTACTTGGATTCAGCATTTTTATTTTCTTTGCCTTTTTCCTTCACAAACTTATGTCATCAAAATCCTTGGAGCAGAACAAAAAAGATGGAGCAGGAGCATTTTGCATGGCAAAGCCAGGGCTCCAGACAAAGCACCTTCTCTGTCTAAAATTGTCTCCCAACGCCCAGCAGCTGCCTGACCTTGCCAATGTTGAAAGAGAGCACGCCGTCACTCATGGCAATCTTCTGTGCATCTTCCCCCTCAATCTCTAGTCCATCCTTAAACCAGCTTATCTCAGTGTCAGACCTGATGTTTCCTACCTGTAGTGATGGAACCAAGAGGACGTGGAAAATTAGATTGAGGGATAAAATATTAATCAGTCTGACATGGGAAGAGTGAAAAAAGAAAAACAAAACAACTGGCTCCTCTCATGAACTCAGACTTACCTTACATTTCAGATATACATTACATTCTGCAGTGACTTCGAAATTGAGGTACTCCACAAAGTGAGGACCTGGAAGTGAGGACAGAACGAACAGATTTTGAAGGGCTCTTGCTTTAAAAATGTAGTACATTGAAGCATTGAGTAGCGAGTGTGCACCTTGTCTCCTGACCCACTCGGCCCTCTCAAACTCAGACTTCTTCTGAAGCTCAGCAAACTCTGTGAAAAACAAAACATTAACATTTATTCATATGACATATACATATATATATTTATCTGGGAAAGAAATAAAATGACAGAAATATCCCAGTAAGGTGTTATACAGAATCCCAGATATTCTGTATAACACACACACACACACACAGGAATGCTTCACATAACACCACCAATTCACATGTACAATGCATTCAGAACAGAAATTCTTCATACTGTTTCACTTTTTTCACATTTTATTATGTTGCGGACTTGTGCTAAAATAAAACAAACTTCAGGTTGGCCCCCATAATTCTGCACTCAATACCCCATAATAAAAAAGTGAAAACAGAATTTCTGCAAATTTATTCAAAAGGAAAATCTAACTGAACATGCGCATTCAGAGCCCTTGTTATGATGCTTGAAATTTAGCTCTGGCAGCTACCCGTTTCTCTTGATCATCTTGGAGATGTTTCTACACCTTGACTTGAGTCCACCTGTGGTAAATTCAGTTGATTGGTCATGATTTAGAAAGACACACACCTGTCTACATAAGGGGATGCATATCAGAGCAAAAACCAAGCTGAAAAGAACTGCCTGTAGAGGACTGTGTGGAGGCACAGATCTGGAGAAGGCTACAAAAAACGATTCTGCTACTCTGAAGGTTCCCAAGAGCACAGTGGCCTCCTTAATTTTTAAATGAAAGAAGTTTGGAACAACCAGAACTCTTCCTAGAGTTGGCTGCACCACCAAACTAAGTAATCAAGGGGAGAAGGGCCTTGGTGAGAGAGGTGCCCAGAACTTCTCTTACCAAGACCAAGAAGTCACTCTGAGCTGAGCTCCAAAGATCCTGTGTGCAGATGGGATAAACTTCCAGAAGGTCAACCATCACTCCACCAATCTGTTCTTTATGGCAGAGTGGTCATACAGAAGCCTCTCCTCACAAACACACATAAAGGCCTGCCTGGAGCTTGCAAAAAAGCACCTAAAGAAGTCTCAGATTGTCACTAAAAAGACTCATTGGTCTGATGAAACCATTGGGTTCTTGGTCACCTCTCTTACCAAGGCCCTTCTCCCACAATTACACAGTTTGGTAGGGCGGCCAGTTCTAGGAAGAGTTCTGACTCTTCCAAACTTCTTCCATTTAAGAATTATGGAGGCCACTGTGCTCTTGGGAAATATCAGTGTACCAGAACTGTTTTCCTGATCTGTGCCTCCACATAGTCCTATCTTTTAACTCTACAGGCAGTTCTTTCCTCCTCGTGGCTTGGTTTTTGCTCTGATATGCATTCTTGGCTAAGACCCCTTATGTAGACAGGTGTCTGTCTTTCCAAGTCATGTCCGCTCAACTGAATTTACCACAGGTGGATTCCAATCAAGGTGTAGAAACATCTTGAAGATGAGCAAGAGAAATTGGAGGCCCACAGAGCAAAAGTTCAAAGCGTCATACCAAAAGGTCTGAAGGCTTATGTCCATGCAAAATTTTTGTTTTTTCCTAAAAAAACATTTTTCACTTTCACATTATGAGGTATTGAGTGCAGAATGATGCGGGACACTTGATTTTTTGTATTTTTTATTTTAGCACAAGTCCGCAATATAACAAAATGTGAAAAAGTGTAAGATTATCAAAACGTTCTGAATGCATTGTACGTCCATGGTCCGATAAGGTTATTAGGTTTACTATGAAGATTATCAACCTACTTAACCCATATACATACTTAACCTTGCCAGATACATGCATCTGGTGCAGAAACGTTTATTAATCACAAAGCTTTATTAAACATATGCAGCATCAGCGTCCATGGGTATACAGGGAAATAGTTTCTGTTTCATAATTAGATTTCATTTGTGGCTGTAAGCTGATGCACTGCGTTAAATGTGTTTGTTTCTCACAGCCTCTTGAACCCTTCACAGTTTCTACATGCATGTCAGTTCACTGCTCTCATCCTAAATACAACCGGAAATATGTTGCACTGCCACATAAAGGACAGTTTAACATTCTATAAATCTGTTTGCGAGTGAGTGAGTGAGAGAGAGAACCAATGTTCTGCATGCAGCTTTACAGTGAAATAAGATTTTAGCCATCTTAAATATAAAATAAATTGAAAAATCAATATGTTTTAAAGATAACCACAAGGTCACACTGATACTAGTCATACACAGATCAGGCCATTTAGCGTAATCAATTAACCTAATGCATATCTTTGGACTGTGGGAGGAAACGGAGTAAACCCACACAGACATGGGGAGGACATGCTCCACACAGGAGTCTGAGGTCGGAATCGAACCGGGACGCTGGAGCTGTGAGGCGACCGTACTAACCACCAAGCACTTAATATAATATGGTGTTCAAATGTCCAGATTGCATAATGTGCAACTTAACAAAATGTATACCTGTACTGCATAAACACAGTCAAAAATGGACACACCTAATGAAAATCACATATTTCTCTTTTGTACAGCCTTTTTCACTTAAGGGCTAATGTTAAAATAATAGAAATGAGTTTCTCGTACAAAATATAAGTAGTCAACTTTGTCCATGCAAAATGTTTATCCAAAACAAAAGGTTTTTATGAAAATTTTTTTAATAATATCTAATGTATTATATAACATTATGTTATATTATAAGACGATAATACTGCAATTTAATTATATCAAACAGAATAAATGCAAAGTGAATGCAGGTGCCACAGTGTTTCAGTGACTGCAAAGCAATTTGCATTTTCCCCCCACAAATATTTTTAAGTTACGCATTAAGGTGTGCAGAACTATGTCATGTTTAAGTTTGCTACCTGGAGAGGCCATGTCCTTTCAACATTGTCACAGTAGGGCTCTTGTCATGAAATTATATAAAATATATATTAATCTATTCTGAATAAAATAAATTCCTCAGTGTTTAATATTAATCATAATACACGGACCCATTGGTGGGGATGGGCTACCACTGCTCCCGAAATATTACTAAAAGCATATTGTAAGTGCACCCAGAGTTAAGCTGGGAATATTGAGCTGCAGTCAACTATAATACCACTAAATGGCTGTTGTTGGTAATAGTCCCTATTCTTTTTCTCTTCAGCTAATAAAGAACATGAAGCTAAAGCCGATGTAGGAAGTAGCAAAAAATAGCAGTCTTTAATAATGGAGTAACATGATAAATAAGTAAAGCATCAGTCAGCGGTTAAGGTAATAATGTGCATGCTAATGGATGTTCCATGCCAAGCTCTCATTCAGCTCATGTGTGGACTGCTGAATTTCTCACAATCCTTGTCTGCCATCTGGAGGACGTACTATGGTACAACAATAAGAGCTGAAGAAAGAGCTATACTATACCTTCTCCAATAAGTACCAGGCTGGTTCGACCTGTAGCTTTGCCATCAACAAGGTTGAACGTGAAGGTTCCTTCATCAGTCACTTCCAGCAAGTCCATGAACAGCTCAATAATGCCAGTGGTTTTGTCAAAGTTCATTGTGTATTTCTGATCAGTTGGAAACAAAGAACCAATGTGTTTCTGCATGTTTCAACATTCTTGGCTACGTACTGTGCAGAAATTGCTAGGTGCCATACCATTCCTTGATTGACAACGTTGTCATTGAATACGTACTCCACTTGGCAATTGGAAGTAAACTTGGCAACCTGGGCCCAGAAACGCACACGTCCCTTCTCCTGAAGCTCGACGGCCATCTCAGTCTTGAATGGAATAACTGTAAAGGAGGGACAGGAGTGAATTCTCTGGAGGAATAATTAGTTCTAAAAAGTCTTACACTGAAAGAGATTCATTAGGAGAATACAGTGAAGGCAACGGAGGATTTTTAAAGCTGCCATGTTGGTGTTTTGTACTCGCTGCAGTACTTACTTGGGAATTTATGATCATGGCTGATCTCCAACAAGCGCTTCAGACCTGTAAAGTGACAAAGCACACTTGTATTCTGTACACTGTTGCATAAAGTACATAGAAACGTAATCACATGGACAATGAGTTCTTCGCTAGCGAACTGCAGTACTTGTTTTAGAATATCTTTATAAGGACTGTGCTTTATTAGGCTGCTCCATGTGCGTGAGTGTCCTTGCCCTATGCAGATTCAAAAGAAGATATGACGCACCAGCTTCTGGAAAGGATTACGAGTACTTCTTTCTAAAGACAGAGGATGGAATATCAGTGTCATTAGCCAGAAAGACAAGGAAAATGACTCACGCTCCTCTGTCAATGTGTAGCTGGCAGAAATTCCATCCGTGTTGGTGACCACACAGGAGTAGATGGCTAAGTCCTCCAGCGAAGGATCATTAAAGATGGCTCTGGATCTGAAGACACATGAATAAGTATGAACAGAAGAAAAAAAACGTGGTGTCACTCATGTTCTAATTGGGCAGGCTCTTTTCCAGCGAGCTTGAGAACTGTTTCAACTTTTACTAACACCAATTAACCTTCTTTCTTCCTTCTTCCCATTGTCATCCTGTCTCTGAAATCGCAGCACACCTGGCAGAACAAAGGTGGCACATGCCCACTCTGACAGACAGGCTGTCAGCACTCGACTTCACACTAGCACCCGCACAGCATTGTCCAAGAGGACAACCATTTAACACTTACAACTGCCATGTGGCCAGATTTTACTTCACAGAACAAACCAAAAATAATAGATCTTGCTAAGACACTATAGGCAGGAAAACAAGAGGTGTAAGACAGGAAACTCACTTTCCCCCCACTGTCTCAATAGTGAGGCGAGAGGAATCGGTGAGGGCCTTGTAGTCCTTGGACCACACAAACTGAGAACCGGCAGCCATCTCGGAGCATTCAAATATCATGGAGATCACGCCATCATCATCCACATCCACCACAATCTCATGAGTTCCTGAGGACAGAACATGCAGTGGAACACGCATTAGAAAAATAAAATCATTTAGCATGGAAAGATCAAAAACCTCCAGTGTGCCTCTGTCTGGTAACTGACCTGGACGAGTCTGAGCGAGAATGGGGTCTGTAGATTTGGAGGGACCACCAACACCGACTATATTTTTAGCTTGTACACGCAGAACGTAGGAGACACCTTCCTTTAATCCAGATATCTGGGTCATAGGGAGTCATAAGATTAATAACAACCTTAAGAACAGCCTTACGCTTTTTCCACTCCAATGTGTTTTTTGGAGCAGAGGGAGTCAGTGAATTTAAAGCAGCTGGTTTAATCAAACTGTCTGTGAATGCACTTATTCCATTTCAAAGTTCCTGACCAGACGTGAGAAAAACAACCAGACTCTTAAAGATTAGGCAAGTGAATTAGGCGTCAAGCCGCGTTTTCATATTTGGTGGTCAGCACCCCTGGTCTGTTTGTGCACCACATATCCAGCCACCATGACCCAAGGAATTCAGAAACTTGGAAGCTAACTAATGAGGCAGGACACAAACGAATCTCAGGCAGAACTGGGATGTTTTGACAGGTGGAACAGGACATGTTTCTGTAAGGGGATGCCTTGCATCTCTTCAACTCAAACACAACTCAATTGGCACAGGATATGAATTAGTGTAGAACAGTGGAAGAGTGCTGGTTGTGGTGCTGAGCTTTATACCCTGCCTTCATACAAAGCCACTCAAGAGGCAATTTTTGAGTTGGATTTCAAGTTTAAGTTGCAAGACATCCCCTCACTGAAGGCTATCATGCTGTGACGTGCAAACAGAACAGGGGTGGCCCGGGTGACATTGACACGTTGTCCAAAAAAAAAACAAAATAAAAAAAACATAGGGCAGTATGGTTTGTGTATATACGCTGCCAACAACAATAAACAGCCCAGCACTACAGAACATCTCAATTTATCACATTTATAAAGAAATTTCATATGTTGTGTCGTTTCTGTTATTTGCCTATACCTATGTTTACTAGGGTTGTAACGATACATCATGACAAAATGCATTGCCATGCAAAAATGTGAAGATGTACATCATGAGTTGGACGATGCATTCTATTATACCATCTAATGGCAATTTCATATTTGAATACCAGAGGGTGCAATCATAGGTCATGCTCCCAGGGTGGTATCTTCCAATCAGGGAGTTTGTTTGTTTACTTTGAATTTCAATTTAATATAGCACTTAGTTATTTCATTTGGTGAAACTGTTTCAATAGCACATTATTTAAAACTTCTCATTTCTATTAATTGCAGCAGACTATAGATTATTTTTGTATAAGTTGTGTTTATACAAGCAAAGTACACACTAGTTTGAACTGTTATTCTTCAGAAATAAAAAAGGAATGTGTCCCTTGGTTATTTAAGTTATGGTGAAGCTACAATAGAACATTTTGTTTACAATTTTAAATCTCTTTTTCCAGTAACTGCTTTTAATTGTAGGGGACTAAAGTCTTTTGTTTAAAAACATACACAAGAAAATATGTAGTTTTGCATTGCTTGAGAAAGAAAAAGGAGTGTCTTTTATCAAATTTAAAATTGCTAATTGGGAGAACATCAAGTTGGGAACTCCGAATCATGAATCATGAGCCTCTATTGCAGGGACTTAATGCTTGTATATACTCCTACCTCGAGAGACCTACAAATATATATTTTTCAGTGTTCAGAATTGTGTATTATTAACTAGCTGTTCCTGTTTAACTGGCTACACTCTGACAGGGTTATTGAATTAGTGATGGTCTGTTGAATGAACCTGAAAAATGAATGTAGAAATCCAGACAGTGACCCAGTTGGTATCTTCATTTGTAAAACACATGGGTTTATCAGTCGGTAGGGATGGAATTTGGATGTAAGGATTGACTAGAAGAGACAGGTGAACTGTTTAACATGGGGAAACTTCATCCAGATTTTATATACCACCTGTATACAATCCTGATACTCAAGGTGAATGAAACAATTGAGGATATCTGGGTAAAACTAGCTTTGAGACTGAGTTTCAAACCTGCAAGAATGTGTCCTTGGTGGATCTATCTTGAACTCCTCTCCATTTGCCCTTCTCCTCCTTGATGTCCACATAGTAGCCAGTTACAGAACTGCGACCATTGAATGTGGGTGGCTCCCACAGCAGCACCAACGAGTCATTTCTGACCTCCAGCACGTGAAGTCCATGAGGAGGGCCTGCATTACCCAGACAAAACACAGGCAGATGACAAGCATCCCTTATTGGGAGTAAATGTATGGTTGAATCCAGAAATGGTATCATGTAAAGGGAAGGAATCACACTATTGTGGCTAACAGTGAATGAAAGGTAGTAAGTGCTATATTGTTTTGAAACAGCAGACAGGCTTTGTGGCTAAAACGCCTGCCATCTGTAGCACTCTTGCAAAGAGCTATGCATACTGTAGTGCAGTGATGGCTTTTGGCTACAGTTCAAACCCTGGCTCCACCAAGATGCCACTTTTGGGACCCTTATATCCTTACTGGCAATACCAGGCTGACATCTGTAAGACTGGGATTTAAAGATTAGGCAATCACCAGTGCAAAAGTGCTGAACGAGGCTGACTCATTTACCTGGCACTGCAACGGTCCATTCCTTACACTCTAAGGCAGCACTGGGGATGGAAGACTCACTTATACCAGCCTGGTTAACTGCCCGGACTTGGAACTGGTAGAATATGTTCTCCTTCAGGTCCTCTATCTGAACACAGAGAAAGAAATAAACATGTGTGAATGACTTTCATTTTGTAGGTCACTCATAGCACAATAATGCTATCAAAAAACCCACTGAATGATTAATTAGAGAGGCAACCAAGAGGTCAAAGATAACTCTGAAGAAGCTGGAGAGATCTGGAACTTAGACAGGAAAAGCTGCGCACAGGACAACCATTTCCCAGACAATCCACAAATCTTGGCTTTATGGAAAACAAAAAGAAAGCCAATTTAATTGATCTATGGGCTCGGCAAACATCTCCTAAAAAGGTACTCTGGTGTGAGGAGAACAAAGCAGAACTTTTTGATCTTGTTGCTAACACTACACATGGCACAAACCAAACACTGTTCATCATCCTGAGATCATTATTTCCACAGTGAAGCATGCTGGTGGCAGCTATCGGGACTGGGAAACTGAATGTCAGAAAACTAGTGTGAGCAAATGCTTGGAACACCTCAACGGTTTCATGCTGTGTTTTTTTTTTATATTATTGTTTAAAATAAAACACAATGCGCAAAGTATCCATGTGACTACAGTAATGTCCAGTCAACGTCCATTTCGGTCAATGTCCTGTTTTACAGAACATAATGCGGATGCTAAACGGCATATACCTGTATGTCAGTGAAATGGAAAAACCCAGTTAAGTGCATTTTCACTTCCATACTGTAACAATTCGAAGATGAGTTCAAGGTGAGTCGAGCTCAAGGTGAATAAATACTTGTGGAAGGCACTGTACATGTACCTTATATGAAGTTCCAGTGATGGCTTTGGTGTTGATTTCATGCCACTTGCTTGTGACATTGCCCTTAACAGTTCTGTAGTCCAGGTAGTAGCCTCTGATATCAGCTCCACCAGTTTTAGCAGAAGCCTGCCAGCTCAGCACCATGTAATCACGAACATGCTCCACCATGGTGACCGCAGTTGGAGGAGAGGGCACCTCTGGATACAGGACAGCTCAGCTTAACACTCCACAGCCAATTATATGAGGATCTCAAGCCTTCATATTAGGAAAATGTTCCATTTGTACTTTTCGCATCTATTTTTATCATACGTTTTGATTGAGGCTAAATTCAGACCTTCTAGTAACACTGTATAGAGATTTGCTTTTGAAAGAAGTACGTAAATAGAGAAAACCAAATGATGCTGCCAAGCAAAACAAGACATTTTGTAAGGGTAAATCAGTATGCACTTTTACACACATCACCCGTCCATATTTATATTGTACGTTTATTCATTTATTTAACGTCGCTATCGGCATCAGTGGCCATGTTCAGCGACACACACAAGGTTACATCCATACACAAGGTTACCTCAAGACCAGTCAATGCCAATTTAGTGTAGTCAATTAACCTAACATGCATGTCTTTGGACTGTGGGAGGAAACCGGAGTAAACACACGTAGACATGGGGAGGACATGCAGACTCCACACAGAAAGAACCCAAGCCACTCCACCCTGGGATTGAACCCAGGACCTTCTTGCTGTGAGGCAGCGATGCTACCCACCGAGCCACCGTGCCGCCCTTTTTATATTGTACAGCTGAGATACATAAACACAACTGTAGGCCCAGGTTTGTACAAGTAAATGGTGGTATGGTATGGCATACTGTGCCCAGCTGGTATGGGACTGAGGTAGCCTAGCGGTTATGATACTGGACTATGGACCAAAAGGTCCAGGGTTCAAATCCCACTCTGCCAAGCTGCCACTGTTGGGTCCTTGAGCAAGGCCCTTAACCCACAATTGCTTGGATTGTAAGACTGTATCAATTGTAAGTCGCGCTGGATAAGGGCGTCTGTTAAATGCTGTAAATGTAAACACCAGGAACACAGAACTACAGAAAGATTTGGTTTTTTAGATTTTTTTTTCTCCTTATACTGTACTGCAAACACACTGAACACAATCACATGCAATTCAAACATTCTGTGCAACATTTTATTAATAATCAGCCATTTCTGGATGTTTAGTAAATAAGCCATTTTAATATGTGGATTCCAAAGTTTAAAAAAGATAAATAGTTTGGTTTGAAATCAGTTGTCCTTTCAAAACTATTACCCACAATGACCTCATCATGCCTCTACTCACTGTGCTCTCCATGTCAGGTCGTCTGGAGCCTCTCCTTCATGTTTTAGCCCTTCATCCGGGTGAAACAAGCATACACACCCCATCCCCTAGAGACACACAGCATGGACACACTGCACTGCACAGTGACTGTAAGAAGCTGTTCCACTCCACATTCAGGGCAAGTCAGCATTAAATCCTTAAAGCTTTGGCTATTTTAGGGCCTGTGTGCATGCAGTTATGTTTTAGTAGTGACAAATAGGGTCAGATAATGTAAGAGAGCATGCAAAGGCAAGACCACATGCACTATTGTTTCTGCAGCATTTAGTGGCAAAGCACAGAAAGATTCAGAGTGCAAACAGCATCATTTGGTTCTGTATCCAAACGTTTAAAAAAATCTTTTAGAGGGCACAGTAAGAGAGATGCTGAAGGGTGTCATAATAAATGGTAAGTGTGCTTGAGAAGTGATGGAGGAAAGAACAGATCAAAGACAAGCCATGTTCTATGATAAAGAGGGAACTCATTGTGTTGTTTGCATAAAATAGTTGAAAACAAAGTCACAGTCGTTTACAACTTGTGCCATCTGAACGTCCCTCTCTCCAGGAAACAGTTGGAAGATAAATATTTGGATAGCAGCGGGTAAACTCCTGTGTCATTCCTTATGTTAATGTACTTAGCCCTAAAAACGTTCCAATCGCTTCACTTTTGCATTTAGACCTAGACGGAACTCACCGATGGCTGATATCACAAGGCAGGCTTCTGACTCGGTGGAGTAAGTGCTGTAGCCTGCAGAATTCACAGCCTTCACTCTGAACACACAGTTGTCTCCTGTGTTCAGCCCATGACACACAAACCTGTAAATTCATGTACCAATAAACATCAACTACAGGACTCAAAAGATGTGGTTCTGCTACACACAGGAGGAAACAAAAACACACCTGGTGCCTTTGACTGGTTTGTTGTTGCATGGAACCCACACGTTGCTGCCCACCACGCTAACCTCGATGTAATACCGCAACAGATGGCGTTCCTCTTTAGAGGCTCCCCAGGTCACCACAACAGAGGAGGCTGTGTTCCTAATTGCCACAGCAGGCCCTGGCGCCGAGGGTAGGTCTGCAGAGTCATGCAGATTGGAGTTTAAGAACGCACAGAGAATATATTAGAGTTCCAGATCCCTCTCAAGCAATGTTCTATATCTACAATGGACATTACAAGTTTGATATTATTAACTGAAAGATTATTGAAATGCAGTAGTAACAAGAAAGTATGAATTGAGACAATATTAGTTGAGAGGAATTCATGTTACCAATGGAATTAAATAATACAGTATGTCTAATGTGGGGGCACCCCGATCTGTGTCACAACCAAGCAGACTCGGTCCTCACCCACATCCAGTGAGAACTGAGAGTCCAGAACGCTCAATCTTCTGGTTCCAAATGCGTAATGCCAAATCTGTACTTACACGCTGAATGGCCACTTTATTAGAGACACCCATCTAGTAGCACATAAGACCTCCTTTGGCCTTCAGAAGTACAGCTATTAGTTGTGGCATAGATTGTACTAGGTGTTCCGAAGGAATAGTGACCCATGCAGACTGGACAGCTTCTTGCAGTTGCCCCAAATTTGATAGAGTTTCTGACATGCTCTGAATAGCCTGTTCTACCATGTCCCAGAGACACTCTATAGAATTAAGATGTGGACTGTGAAATGTCTCGCTGTCATGTTTCTGGAACCAATCCATCAATATACGACCCTTGTGGCATGGTGCATTGTCCTGCTGAACGTTTCCTTCTGCCATAAGGTAAGCTGCTACCATGTAGGAATGACCTTAGTCAGCAACAACGAGTCCAAACATCAATCCGCAGGTTTCAGAGGATCTAGGGTGTTCAAAGATACCATTCCTCACAGCATTCCTCCACCAGTCTGAAATGTTTACGCCTGACAGGAAGCGTTCATCAATGAATGCTGCTTGCAGCAAAGTTCAGACCCTCCCACCAGCATGGTGCAACAGAAATCTGAAGTTGTGTGATGTTTTTCCACTGCTCAGTGATCCAATTTTTGTGCTCTTTCGCCAAATGGAGTTTTGCCTCTCTGTTTCCCTTGGATAGCAATGGCACTCAAACTGGTCATCTGCTGTTATAGCCCAGCCGTGTTAAGGAATGACTAGTTGTGCATTAGTTTGAGCACCAGCATTATACTTGTTCATTAAAGGAATTCTTGATATCATCCTCTGACTCCTTTATTCAACAAGTCGTTTACATCTACTGGATCCCCTTTCATTGGATGTTTTTCCTCAAGAACACCATTTTCAATATGCTCTTGACACTGGCAGTTTTTGAAATACTGGCCCCAGCTAGTCTAGCACAGATGACCATGTGTTGTTCAAAGAGTGGAAACAAACCACTGTGGTTCATCACTTTGAACCAACGCTCCATTAATTGAGCCAGATGTTTTGACCTCCCCAGAGGCTCCCGTTGAGGGCTGATACTGGGAGCTGGGTTTCTCAAATCATGTGATGCCAATAAGGGGTGCCCACAACAATTTAAGAAATAAAGGTTTGCTAATGATTTGTCTCAGTTTTAATAATGTAACCATGAGCCGTAAAAACGAAAAAATTCTCATTGGTCCTCAATGGCTGAACAATGTTGAACTGTACATAAAACATCTTGATGCATGCTCAATAATCCAGGAAAGAAAATCCCAGAAGTTGAATCTGACGGAGAAAGACATCTTGGCTAAGGGGTTGAACTTTGCTTTTTTCTTTGAGACACCGAGGCAAATACCACTAGTGGAACTGATTACAGCCACGAAATCAGCAATTCGCAACAACAACATAGCGGACATGGAAGCAGAACAACTGCGAATGAAAGTTTCAGCCTGCCTTAGCAATGCTAAGCCACCACCGTCCAACATCAGCAGAGAGGAAAGGAATGCACTCACGACTCTCAGTAAGGATAATGACATCATCATCCTTCCAGCGGACAAAGGCAGGTGCACTGTTTTATTAAACCAGACAGACTATCATGAGAAAGTTACAACTCTCCTTAGAGACACTAACACTGATGAGCCCCTGAAACGAGATCCTGGTAGTGGGTACAAGAAGAAGGTGATAGATTGTCTGAAGCTTTTAAAACAGGACAATGCTATTGACCGGCCTATGTACCACAGATTATACCCAGGGGAGGATACACCTAGCCTGTATGGTTTACCTAAGATACATAAACAGGATGTGCCATTACGGCCCATTGTGTGTATGATCAACTCAGTGACCTACAACATCGGCAATTTCTGGCATCAATCCTCAACCCGTTGATAGGCAGCACAGATCATCACATCCAGAACACCATGGATTTTGTGGATAAGGTGAGGGATGTCATTATGGAGACGAATGAAACAATGGTCTTGTTTGATGTCACATCTCTCTTGACGTGAGTTCCAGTTGCTGAGGCAGTAGAGGTAGTCCGAGTGAAACTACAGGATGACCCCACTCTCAGCAATAGGACCACCCTTAACTCGGACCAGGTGTGTTTGCTTCAGGAGCTGTGTCTACATTCCACCTATTTTACATACAGAGAGCAGTACTATAGGCAGAAACATGGGTGTGCCATGGGCTCCCCAGTTTCACCCATCGTGGCCAACCTGTATATGGAAGAAGTGGAAAAGAAGGCACCAAGATCCTATTCAGTAACACCACCCAGCCATTGGTTCAGATATGTGGATGACACCTGGGTTAAAATGAAATCTCAGGAAGTACCACATTTCACCGACCACATCAACTCAGTGGATAAACACATTAAGTTCCCCAGGGATAAATGTGAAGAATGACAGGTTAGCCTTCTTGGATTGTGAGGTTGTGATTGGAGATGGGGGACGATTGAAAGTTGATGTTTACCGCAAGCCAACACATACGGATCAGTACTTAAGGTTTGACTCTCATCATCCACTGGAGCACAAACTAGGAGTCATCAGGACACTGTACCACCGAGCAGACAGCATCCCCACTGCCACAGCGGCCAAGGATGGAGAGAGATCTCACATTAAGCAGGCCCTGGGCAAATGTGGCTATCCGAACTGGGCCTTGTCAAAGCCGGTAAGACACCCAAACAGTGCTCCAGCAGATCGACGAGAGGAGAACAACAACAGCAGTCTAAGCGCAAATGAGTGGTGATTCCATATGTGGCAGGAACATCGGAACAACTGAGACGCAGATTTTCTAAACACCGCGTCATCCAAAACATGCTACGCCAGAAACTGGTCCACCCCAAGGATCGGGTCCCTCAGCACAAACAGAGTAATGTAGTGTATGCTGTTAAGTGCCGCGAGGATTCCCAGGAAATGTACATCGGGGAAACCAAACAGCCACTGGTGAAACGGATGGCACAACATAGGTCCTCATCAAGTCAGGACTCTGCGATTTACACCCACCTACAAACCAGTGGCCACTTTTTCAAGGATGAAGACGTGCAGATCCTTGATACGGAGGAACGATGGTTTGAACGCGAAGTAAAAGAAGCCATTTCTGTAAAAAAGGGAACGTCCGTCCCTGAACCGAGGAGGGGGCCTCAGAGTACACCTCTCACCACCTTACAATGCCGCTATCACAGTCCTTCCCCAATCCTGTGTGAATGGCACACGTAGAAATTGTCATTAATGGGTATGTCAATCTGCATATTAAACTGATCACCGGTCCCACTGTTATGCAACGGTGCTGGTACCAGTCGTTATGCAAATGTACTGTATATAAGATTGGGGAAGTTTTCCAACTAGCTGAGACTGAAGAAGTCACTTCGATGAGTGACGAAACGTTTCTCTGACAAAACCTTATGTCCAGATGAACTGATTCAACTTCTGGGATGTATATAAAACACAAAACATAAATCAGACATTGTTATAGCATTGTAAGCTAATAGACATGTGCTGTACAAGGTAACACCCAGCTCCCGCTATATCATGTTTTGCAGAATTAATGAGACTTCATAGCGTTACCCAGTCTGTCTCCAATAGTTGTGGCCCCAGTTTCATCAGATGGCTCACTAACACCTGCAGAGTTGCAGCAGCGCACACGGAAGCTGTAGGATTTGCCCTCAGACAGATCGAACAGAGCAAAACGAGGAGACTTCACAGGCATCCCGGTGTTTACTCGCTGCCAGGTGTCTGTGCCAGCCACACACTGCAAAAGGACATTACAATGAAATCCCAAGTCCTTAAAAGCTACTTAGATCCCTTTTAATTATGCAAAAGCCCTAAATGTGACTTAAGGGACTCATTATCTGAAAGAACCACATACATTTCATCCACGTTGTTGGACCTTTTAATTATTTTTTAATTAATAATCCATGAAATGTCTCTTCAAGGCACTGATTCAGGTGCTTTTCATTAACAATTAAAGGATCGTTTTTCAGTTTAAGTGGAAGAGACTGTGGCTTAATCCCCTGGAAACTGATCTTTCTTTAAAGCCTATTTTTAAACAACTTTTTTTGAAGTTTTTGAAGTCGCATAGCCTTAAACCTATAAGAATGATTTTATCAGATTTCATAACACGCTACAGTACCTCTTCCCTGTTATGCAGTGCTATGCAGGGTTAAAAGTTTGTGAACTCTTTACAGTTTTTTGTATTTCTGCACAACTAGAAGACCAACTAACTAATCCAATCTTCACAATAGATTTCTGAGGACTTCAGAAGTAAAGGTCTCAAAGTTAACAAAAACATCTCTAAAGAGTTTGGACTCCACCAATCCACATTCAGACCTTTGCTACCATACCCAGGAGTGGCCCTGGAGATCTCTCCAAGAACAAGCTGTGTAATAATCTGCATTGTGACAAAGGAACAGAGAGCAACTTCCAGGCAACTAAAGGTCACCCTCAAGTTCCTAATGTTAATGTTCATGAGTCCACCATCAGGAGAACACTGAACAGCAATGATGTACATGGCAGGTTTGCAAGTAGAAAGCCACTGCTCTCCAAAAAGAACATTGCTCTCTGTCGTGTTTCACATGGACAATCCAGAAGGCTATTGAAAAACATGTGGACTGATATAACCGATATAGAACTTTTTGTTTCAAACAAGAAGTGTTATATCTAGATAAACACATAGCATTCTAGCATAAGAAACTTATCCCATCCGTGAAAGGTGGTGTTGGTAGTATCATGGTTTGGGCCTGTTTTGCTGCATCTAGGCCACAACAACTTGCCATCATTGCTGGAATAATGAATAATACCACAATGTTCTAACTGAATATCAACAGAATGTGGGTCATGGACCAAAACAGAAACCCTAAGCACACAAGCTTTTCTAGGAAAAAAATATAGAAGATGAAAGTTAAATGTCTTTGAAAGTCCTTTGAAGCTGTTCTGTACAGAGGAATGAGCTCCACATCGAACCGCAGGACTGATCAACAGTTACTGAATATGTTTAGTTGCCGTTATTGCTGCACAAGGGGGTCACACCAGATACCGAAAGCAAAGGATCAGGCACTCTTGCCACTCCCATATGCGATATTAAATCATTTTCCACAATAAATACAGGACCAGATATAATTTTCTTGGCTCATTCATTTAATTGGGATCTGTTTATCCAACTTTAGAACTTGTGAGAAAATCTGCTGATGTTATTTATGGAGAAATATAGGATTCGAGTCCCAGCCCGACCATGGCCTGTATGGGGTTTGCATGTTCTCTATGTGCCTAAGTGTTAGGTCTGAGTACTCTGGTTACCTTCTACTCTCCAAAGACATTTGCCAGGTTGACTGGTGTCTCTAAAGTGTCCCTGTGTGTATGAGTTTGTGTACGTTTGTGCCTGTAAATAGTTAGTTCCTGCAATGCATCCTGTGCTGCTAGCTAGGCCCTGGCCCCCCTGTGACCCTGAATTAAATTAAGCAGATATGGAAAGTATACCTTTTCATGTACCTTTTCAGTTCTATAATGGGAATGTTTAATGAAAATTAGGGATATTTCCAAATAATTTTTCTTGTAACTGTATTTGCTTACCTTCTCCACATAGTACATGACCCCTTCATGGCCCCTCTGCACTGGAGGCTTCCAGCTAAGCACCACATAGTTCCGAGTGGCCTCAGTCACAGCCAGATCAGTTGGAGATCCAGGTATGACACCGACTAGGAGAGGGGAGAGGGAAATATATTTATTAACCTGATTTTGTCTTGTTTGATTAGTGATAAGTGTTTGTCTTACCTGTGGGCTCTTCCTCAGTGAATTTGATCATACCAGTCCATGGAGCAGATGGACTTGCTTTAATAAAGAGAGAATAATAAGTAACATAAAAGGAGGCGTTTGTTTGTTAGAATACTGATTATTCTGTACAGATGCCTCTGGAATGTCTCACCTCTCAGACGAGCCCGGTCAGAAGGGTCCATGGCAACTACAGGGTCAGAGACACGAGAAGGGCGGCTCACCCCGACCTTATTGATGGCACTAACACGGAAAATGTAGGAGCGCCCCTCGATGAGCCCAGTGACTGGAAAGCGGGTGTATTTCACTGGGGTGTCATTACACTGGGTCCAGTGATGAGTACCAACCTCACACCTATAAACGATGCAAACTTCGTTTGGTCTTACAAGTAGCACTAGCCAATAACTATGCTGTCTAGCATGGCTCGCCTAATGCTACCACTGCTAGATTAAACTCCTCTATATGATATGATTTATAGCTGCTGCAGGATGCTACATAACATGAAAATTAACCTGAAGCACATGCTGGATATGCGTAAGCGGATATGCCCTCAGTCTAGTCCATTCATTTTAAGTAAACTCACACACTTACCTGTCAATAAAATAGCCCAGTATAGAGCTGCTGCCCTCAACTGCAGGGTGTTTCCAGGTCACCACCACATAATCCTTATTAGCATCATGACATCTCACATCAAGAGGAGCAACAGGAAGCCCCTCAACCTCCACATCAGTATCTGACACAGAAATATTGCAGTTTGTTTATTGGTGTGCAATGTAATTATAGTATTACAACTGCCTCTGCTCAGTGTCAGTTTACCACCAACGTGTGTCTGTGTGGGGGGGCATGTTTATAATACATCGTGGGGACCATCACAGGGATAGAAAGATCTGACATTTCTGGCATAGTGGGGACATTGTGTTGGTCTTTAACAGAGACTTTCTTTTGAAAAACCAAAAGTGCCAAAAGATTTGCTTTAGGTTACTGAGGTTAAGGGTAGTGTTAGGGGTAGGTGTAGCATTTGTTAGCTACAGTAAGCATTACAGTGGGGCAAAAAAGTATTTAGTCAGCCACTGATTGTGCAAGTTCTCCTACTTGAAAAGATGAGAGAGGTCTGTAATTTTCATCATAGGTACATCAACTATGAGAGACAAAATGAGAAAAAATCCAGGAAATCACATTGTAGGATTTTTAAAGAATTTCATTGTAAATTATGGTGGAAAATAAGTATTTGGTCACCCACAAACAAGCAAGATTTCTCACAGACCTGTTTAATTGTAAGAAAATGGAAGACATACAAGACCATTGATAATCTCCCTCGATCTGGGGCTCCATGCAAGATCTCATCCCGTGGGGCCAAAATGATCATGAGAACGATGAGCAAAAATCCCAGAACTACACGGAGGGACCTGATGAATGACCTGCATAGAGCTGGGACCAAAGTAACAAAGCTACCATCAGTAACACACTACGCCGAGAGAGACTCAGATCCTGCAGTGCCAGGTGTGCCCCCCTGCTTAAGCCAGTACATGTCCAGGCCCGTCTGAAGTTTGCCAGAGAGCATATGGATGATCCAGAAGAGGATTGGGAGAATATCATGTAGTCAGATGAAACCAAAATAGAACTTTTTTGTAAAAACTCAACTCGTCGTGTTTACAGGAAGAAGAATACCATATCTACTCTGAAGCATGGGGGTGGAAACATCATGCTTTGGGGCTGTTTTTCTGCAGCTGATCTGTGTTAAGGGAAAAATGAACGGGGCCATGTATCATTACAAGGTATTGAGTTGAACTTTTGTTATTGATCAAATACTTATTTTCCACCATAATTTACAATTAAATTCTATAAAAATCCTACAATGTGATTTTCAGAATTTTTTTCTCATTTTGTCTCTCATAGTTGAAGTGTACCTATGATGAAAATTACAGACTTCTCTTATCTTTCTAAGTAGGAGAACTTGCACAGTCAGTGGCTGACTAAATACTTTTTTGCCTCATTGCATGTCTATGGAAATTCCCAACCAGGATAGTGTGATGTTTATGTTTTCACTTTAAAAGATAGCTCTCTGATCTAAATAGTAGAAATGCATTAATACTGACATACAATCACTTTTAGTTACATCCATTTCTATCTATTACCCTGATATACAGTGCATGTCAGTGTTTAAGCTTTACAGCTTTGATCCAATTGCAGCCAAATGAGAAAAACTTGATACAAAGAAAGGCTAATTAGGTAGCTGGCCTGTCACTTGCTAGCCTGTTATCTAACATGCTAACAATAGCCACATAAGGCATCATAAATTCTGAAATAGTTAACATGTTTGGCTGCTATTAAATTAATCACTTTGTTAGCAATTCGCAAACTGACCTTGTGGCTATGAGCTACTACTGCCCGAGTTAAAAAAAAAAAAAAAAAAGACAGTTATTACAGTACTACGATAGATTGGTGCCCTGTCTAGGGTTGTCACTGCCTTGCACCCCATGCCGCCGGCTAGGGGCCGACTCTCCCGCGACCATGTCCAGGATTAAACGGATAAGAAAATGAATGAATGAACAAGTTGTTATAGTATATTTTACCAAGATTATATTTGAACACAAAGAAACCATTAATGAAAATCAGTTTGTGTCTACCTGTAACCAGTACATGCTAGTTTACTTAAAACAACTTGGCATGCTAACTTGGTTTAAAATCTAAAATTTTGTTTACTCCGCAGTACATGGATTATCCACATAGTATCTGCACTGTGTATACAAAAATTCAAATATAGGTTTATTGTTTAATAGCAGTTAATTAGCTGGTCTATTATGAATGGCAGAAGGGATTAAGGTGTTTGCAGATTATGAATACATGTATATTTATAGATCCTGGCCTGAATTTATCAGATTTTCCCAGTCTATAAAAATAACCAACACGTACTATACAATTTATTATACACAGACTCTTACTGCTGGTGTTAAATTACATGCTCAGGTGTACTTTAACTAAAACTGACTTTTGGTCCTTACTTTATACTGAACTACCATTACTGAGCCTTGTAACCTTCTCCTGTATTTACTGTTGCTCCTGCATGAGTGTAGAACATTTAAATATACAGTATCACTGAAGCCCTAAAAAGTAAATTGGTTAGAGACAAGTTGTTATAAGAATCACCTCTGACAAAAACATAAGCGGAGTGAGAGTCGAAGCCTGACTTGGTGTTGACGCGCAGAGTGTAGAGACCCTCGTCCTCTTTGTTGAGGTGGACCAGGGTGAGTGTGGCCCGTGTGCCACTCCAGTGCATTTGCACCCATTTGGAGGGTGCCAGGGCGACATCTGTTAAAAAAAAATTTTAAAAAAGGAGATTAATTATAGTAGACAGAATGATCACTGAATAGAACTGTATACACAATTCAGGGTTATTAGTAAATTGTGGACTAGGAACTTCAGGAATTACCGTATTTTTCGGACCATAAGGCGCACTTAAAATCCTTTAATTTTCTCAAAAGTTGACAGTGCGCCTTAAAATGCGAAGCGTCTAATGTATGAATTAATTCTGGTTGTGCTTTCTGACCTAGAACCGATTGTAGATGGTACACGGCGCTCATAAATCTGTCAAAATGTTTTAGCACGGTCTTTGGCAAGTTACGAAGCTTACGGCAACCGTAGTGCGCAGCATCGCGGAGTAATACGGTATGTGCTTCAGCATTAGGGTACGTGCATTCATTCATTCATTTATTTTCGAAGCGGATTTCAAACACAACGCTATCAGTCACGCAGTACAACATGGACATAGAGCAGCTGCGAGAGAATTCAACATTAACGAATCAATGGTACGGAAGTGGAGGAAGCAAGAAGACGCCCTGCGCCAGGTAAAAGACCATCAAACTGACCTTCCGACGGAACTTAAGAGTTTTGTTTCATTTAATGCGTCTTATAACCCGGTGCGTTTTATGTATGAAAATAGATCCGTTAGCAGCCGATCGTTGATATCGCGCCTTATAACCTGGTGCGCTTTACAGCCCAGAAAATACGGTAGTAATTATTATAAATACATTCCTTTTACAACTACATGCTTGATTTCCTACAAGTCTTGTTTAATCTTGACAAACAGCATGTCTAAGTATACTACCTAAATATCCAATAGTATATGGACACCTCTTTCTAATTAGATGGCTTTACACTTTCCACATGCATTCCTGCATAAAATCGAGCTCAGACACAATCAGACAATGGGTTAAACTAAAGATTTCAGTCACTCTCAGAATTACACTATTACAGAATGCCAGCCTCCCAGCAAGTCAGTTTATCATGTTACCACCCTACTAGAGCTGCCGAAGGCAAATTATTTGCTGTTACTTAAGTGGAGACATCTAGGGGAGACAAAATTTTGCCTGTAAAACATAAGGCCACATCACAACATAAGGCAACGGCACTTCAACAGCATTTCATTTCAGTTTTAGTCAATCAAATAAAAAATAAAATAAAAAATTGTCTCTGCACTCGTTGCTTGTTCGGCATTCGGGGCACTTGCTAGAACTTCTATGAGTTGAGACATGCAAGATGCCCTTTCTAATTCTGTCGGAAAAAGTCTTTCGGTAATCGTTGTCTTCCGGTGAACTGGCCGGAAGGTACCACCAGGGTGGTGGACTACCATAAACCACTGCGCCAGATTAACCATAATTCCAGGTTAAACTATATATATATATATATTTATTACAGAACAAGCATACACATTGTATCGTGACAAATGACAAATAGGATTTCTAAATACAATTATTTCATCACTACTAATAAATATCAATAATTTGCACACTGTTTGTTTATTTATTTAACTTTACATCAGCATCAATGGCTATTTGTGACAAGAGCAAGGTTATAACGTTACTAGTCTAACTGCATCACACTGGGGGCAATTTAGAGCAACTAGCTGACCTAATGTGTCTTTATTAGGGGAGAAAACTGGCATAACCTCTAACCACTTGTACCACCGTGCCACCCAATTTGCATACTTAAACACGTAAAATGTATGATCAGTACTTGTAAGTTCAAGCTCCTACTTACCGTTTCTGTACCAGATCACCTCAGGCTGGTAGCGTTTTACAGTGGGGTAAATAATGACTGTGCAGCCCAAACTCATGGTCTCTCCCTCACAGCCAAAGGCAACTCTAAATTTATCAATAATGGTAGTATTGAAGGTGACGCCATGTTCGGGACTGTAACCATCTAAAAGTGCACAAGAATCAAGATCATTCGATGCATGAATTTGTACACATCCATGTTTCAGTAAATGCAAAGAAATATATACACAGGTTGCTTGAATGCATGACGAGAGAAACGTACGTGGCCTGTCGGTTATTTCACCATCTTTAAACCCTATAAAACACAAACAGATGAAAATCTACATTAAAAAGATAAAACTGTCTGGAAAATCCACATACAACATTGAAGCATATGTGAAAATCATATTTATACACTGTTTGGTTTATTTTTTTTTTTAAAGCTGTTTTGGTACCAGTGATAGCTCCTAATACAATGATCTTCCCAATGTGATTATTTTGCTATAAAAAAAACACAAAGAGACGATGAAAAGAAAATATACTACAAGACGCAGGCAACTTACTTTTGATAACGACTGAGGCGAAGGCAGAGCTCTCGCCTTTCACATTGAGAGCTGAGATACTATACTCAGCTGTGTCACTAAAATTACAGCTGTAAACCAAAAAGACCAGCATTAGAATGAATAATCACATTATATGCCAAAACGCATTTATTTATTACAGCCTTTAGTATCAGGCAGATCAATTAAGAATTGCACAAGGCACCAAATGCACCCGTCAGTAGTCTCACCTTTTAATTTCCAGAGAGTGCATGTTGTAATTGCTCTCCACAGTGTACTTCTCAGAGTAAGCTTTAGCATCGATGAGCACATTGTTTTTGTACCTGGTTAGTAAATTGTCAGAATGGAACAGAACTTAAAATACGGTTATAACATTGATCTCTAAATGTTTGGCTCAATTTCTCAAATGAACAAATGTGATTTTAAATCATCAAAGGTCTATATCACAGGGTCATGTCATTCTGAACTCCGAACAACAAGAAGTAAAGTGTTTAAAAGTCAACAAAGGTGATTTTGGTTCTCATCCCTCCCCCTCCATCTGTTATTTGCACTCACATTTGTGCTAGCACAGCTGCCATCAGTAGGACTCCCAAGCATGTTTATGGGATGTGTGTCTATTTTTATAAACTGGACTAGAGTGGAAATATCCTGTTTGGTAATTTCAAAATGCATTCTACAGCCAAACAGGTTTAAAACCATACTGATGTTCCGAGTCAAACAGACATCCATGGGGTGGGGAGGGTTAAATTGGCCCTCTCACCAGGCAACACGGGGTTTAGGCCAGCCAGCTACAGTGCAGTGTAGTGTCACGCTCTTGCCCTCCCACACGGTCTGACCGCGCGGCTTCACCATGAACTCAGGAGCATGAGTCAGACTGTCTGTGTTCATCTTCCTCTGGAACTCATGCTTCTCCTCCATCTGCAGTGGAGGTTGGCAGAACAAAAGAGAGGGTCATGTCTACATTTGACAATTTATACCCTATGAAATACATCCGCTCGTCAGAAAGTCTCAAAATTAGGTAAATACATCCTCTGATGGACAACAACACATGCCAAATTGCATTCCTTCACTCATTTTCTTATCTGCTTAATCTTCTGGTCTCGTCTGACAAGTGTGACTCATCAGGAAGTGTGAGCACCTCTATAAAAGCAGACGTTTTGGCAGTTTCAGGTTTGTGTTAACGAAATGCCAAGGAGGAAAGACATCAGCAATGACCTTAGAGAAGCAACTGTTACTACCCATCAATCTTGGAAGGGCTATAAGGCCATATCCAAACAATTTAAAGTCCATCATTCTGCAGTGAGAAAGAGTGCTCACAACTGGAAAACAGTCAAGACAACTGGCAATCTTGTCCCAGCAAAAGGACAGAATAAGGCAATGTTCAGAGAAACTGCAAAAATCTCAAGCGGTACATTTCAAACTCTACAGGCCTCAATTAGCATCTCAAAAGTTCATGAAAGTACAATTAGAAAAAGACTGAACAAGAGCACCGGGCCCCAATTATGTCAGACGAGACCAGAATCCTGAGGCTGCAGCAGGCACAGGTCCAAGTTAAAGAATTAAAGTTAAAGAACAGAAAAGAATGTAGCCTGGTCTTATGAATCTTGAGTTCTGCTGAGACACACAGATGGTAGAGTCAGAATATGGCACTAACAGCATGGACCCAATCCATGAACCAAACCAGCCTTGTGCTTTGTCCAGGTTGGTGAACTTTGGGCTAAGTATAGCTGTGCCCTTCTAAATTGTGTGTGTCCCAGTACTAAAGTAGTCTAGAAATGCCCATGTGTTCTGATAAACCCATCGTAGAGTGACTGTAACACAAACCGAGGAGTTTAATATATACCGTATATAACAGTGTAGCCTTAAACATTCTTAAAACACTTACATTAACCTACAGTTGTGCAAAATCATTTACAAAGCCTAGTTTATAATAAAGTGTTGAATATCTCATGAAGAATGAGAGTTGAGTATCTCTTGCCTGTGGAAAAATCAGAACTCAATTCAGAATACGCTTTCAGTTGAATGTGTATTAAATGCCTATTCCCACCGAGTTTTTCGCACCAAAAAAATGGATGCGAATTTTAACGTAGTGGGATCTTCACAAAAAGTACTCTATGTTTTTTTGTGCAAATGCTCGCTGTCCGCTTTTGCTTTCTTTAATTTTCATTTTCTTACTGTGTCAGAGAGATTTAGTTGTGTCACATCGTCAACTTAGTACAATGCACTTGGATAAACAAGAAAACGATTGCATACAGTCACTCTGAGGTTTATCACCATCATTCCCCAGCCTCTCAGCGAGACAAAATGACAAAATAAATCCAGGAAATCACACTGCAGGATTTTTAAAGAATTCAATTGTAAATCATGGTGGAAAATAAGTATTTGGTCACCCACAAACAAGCAAGAATTCTGGCTCTCACAGACATGTAACTCATTCTTTAAGAAGCTCTTCTGTCCTCCACTTGTTTCCTGTATTAATGGCACCTGTTTGACCTCGTTATCTGTATAAAAGACACCTGTCCACAGCCCAAACAGTCAAACTCCAAACTCAACCATGGCCAAGACCAAAGAGCTGTCAAAAGACACCAGCAAGAAAATTGAAGACCTGCACCAGGCTGGGAAGAGTGAATCTACAATAGGCAAGCAGGCTGGTGTGAATAAATCAACTATGGGAGCAATTGTAAGAAAAATGGAAGACATACAAGACCATTGATAATCTCCCTCGATCTGGGGCCCCACGCAAGATCTCATCCCGTGGGGTCAAAATGATCATGAGAACAGTGAGCAACAATCCCAGAACTACACGGAGGGACCTGATGAATGACCTGCAGAGAGCTGGGACCAAAGTAACAAAGGCTACCATCAGTAACACACTATGCCGAGAGGGACTCAGATCCTGCAGTGCCAGGCGTGTCCCCCTGCTTAAGCCAGTACATTAACAGAAAACATTTGACCTCTGTCATTGCCAACAAAGTTTATGTTAGAAACTATTGAGTTGAACTTTTGTTATTGACCAAATACTTATTTTCCACCATAGTTTACAATAAAAAAAATCCTACAATGTGATTTCCTGGATTTTTTTTCTCATTTTGTCTCTCATAGACTCTTTCTAAGTAGGAGAACCTGCACAATCAGTGGCTGACTAAATACTTTTTTGCCCCGCTGTGTATTCCGCCAGATCTTTTCTTTAATGTCATATTTTTATAGTCAGCGTGTTGCTTGTCCTATAAGCTCTTGTGCTCTGCTGCTAGCAGGATGAGCTGTTCTGCCTGACAAACGAGCTCTGATTGGTCAACCTGATTTTAACGCATCAGAACAACGCAGAAATTAGAACAGGCTCCGATTAAAAATTTTATGCATCATCGCAGTCCGTCAGTTTCGGACTTGGTGTGAAGGACGGCATCAAGCTCTTTTTCAAAAGTTGACGTACGGTTTTCTTTTTTGTCCTCGGTGTGAAAAAGCCTTTATGTGAATTCTCCGATTCCCATTGTAAAGTCGAAATAACACAAACTGACCCCTCGGTTTGTGTGTGTATGTAAAAGAGACTGGCTAGGAGAGAAGAACACCATCCTCCCAAGCAGAGCACAAGGCCAATTATGATTGTACGAATTCCCAGAGACTTACTGAGACAACTTATGGGATCAAACCCACAATCTACAGACAGCAGTCTAAACACAATACTGTTGGTCAAATAAACACATTACAATAGTTTTCACTATGTTTTGGGCTTACAGCGAAAAAAAAACCCAAAAACTCTTTTGAGTAATGGTTCCTTGGGCTCTACTGTACATCTCACTGATAATAAGGTCATTGTAAACTGAATTGGAAATTTTGATTAAAAAGAAAACTGCACAGACATTATCCACGTTTCCAAATGAAAGCAGGCAAGAGACAGAGAGCTACAGAATAATAACCTTCTTTCCCAGGGTCAGTTTGTCAGCAGACTCCCTCACGATCTTACTGCGGCTCTTCTTCACCAGTTTAAGCTCATACTCTGTGTCTCTGGAGAAGAGATTCCTCATGACCACGTAGCCCAGACCCTCCTCCTTTAGTTCCTCTCGGCTCTCCATTAGTTCCTTTGTGGCTAAATGACTGATCAGAAAGATTATGAAAAAAATTATGTTCATAAAAAGACATTCATAATACAAAGATGAAAGACAGTCAGAACTCTTTGTACGTTTTTAACTCCACATATCCTGGTCAGAGTTATGGGGGCCTCCAGACAGCATGTACCCTGAACTGGGTGCCAATCCATTGAGGGGCTGGGTAGGGGCCACTGTTGTAGCACAAGGATGTAATTCCCTGGTCCAATCTCCCCTCCTTCAGAAACAACCATCATGACTGTGTGTGATGTTCAACCTGGATGAATCTCTGGAACCCAAACTAGGGGCACCATCTTGGTGGGTTAGCGTATTAAAATGCTACAAAAAGTACCACTGACATTATATGCCCTTTGAAAACAATGCTATTTAAGAAATACACTATTGTTCATAAATACGTTTACACAACAGAGATAAGGTTTAAGCAAAGCTTACAATAAAACATTAACAAACACAATCCTTAATCTTAACCTTAGTCAAGTTTATAAGAAAATAATCTATGAAAATTACCATATTTCACAAAGGTACGTTTAGTGAGATCAGAAACCCAGGAACACAAATCTCCAGGTTAAAAAAGAAAGTTGAGAGGTTGACTCATATAGAGCTTGTGGTTCTCATATACTGTAACACTGAACACTATTCCATAGAGTAGAAAAAGAAAGTATCTTTCAGCAGCTGAGCTGAGATTGATCCTAATGATTAACAGAGATTCAGACATTATGGCGATGCTGCAGATTGTTCAGTAATAGACATGCTTGCAAAATACCTAAAAGGTATCGCCAGTAAAGCTTTTATGATAAGGATACTATTAGAGTTATAACTTCTAAAGCTCTAAGTTTTCTATCATGGAATTAGTAAATAAGAAGGTTTACAGTTACTGTTGTTATAACAAAGTGAAGCTAGAAGGATAATTTGTACTGCAGATGTTTCACATGATTATACACTCAGCAGTCACTTATTAGGTACATCGCCTTGTCTCTACTCTCACTGTCCATTTTATCAGTTCCACTTACCATATAGTAGCACTTTGTAGTTCTGCAATTACAGACCTGTAGTCAGGTGGATTGTCTACATACTTTTGATAGTCCCCTTTACTCTGTTCTCCGATGATCAAGACCCCCACAGATAAGGTACTATTTGGGTGGTGGATCATTCTCAGCACTGCAGTGACACTGACATAGTGGAGTTGTGTTAGTGTGTGTTGTGCTGGTATGAGTAGATCAGACAGCAGTGCTGCCGAAGTTTTTAAACACCTCAGTCACTGCTGGACTGAAAACAGTCCACCAACCAGTAATGTCCAGCCACCAGCTGTAGGCAGCATGCTGTGAGAACTGACGAAGGATTAGACATAACCTGTGCTCAATAGATGAGCTACTGTCTTTGACTTTACATCTGCAAGGTGGATAAATAAGGTAGATGTGGTCACAGTGAGTGAACTCAGTGTTTAAAAACTCCAGCTGCACTGCTGTTTGATTTAATTGTACCAACACACTAACACGACATCAGTGTCCCTGCAGTGCTGAGAATGATCCATCACCCAAATAGGAGTGAATAAGTGCAATAAAGCACGACAGGTATTCTGTTTTTGGAAAATTCTCTCCACCATGACATTGATTACTTTCGTATAATAGCATGTCCTGTTGTATTTTATTCTTTACTTAATGGTACTTGGGTTTTTACAAGTCAATTACTTCCAAAAACAGAATTTGCTTAATGTTTCCAGTGTTTAAAATGCTAGTGCATGTGATTGTGTTTAAGCAATTTGGTGGAAATTTTGCCCAGTTTTGTTTCCAATTTGTTGTGGTCAATTCCCACACACTAGCCCTTGGCTACTGAATGACAGCTAGTGATCTACAAGCACAGGCTTTCCTCAAGACACATTTAGTCAGCCACTGCCTCTTTCCAACTGCTGCTCACTTAATGTCAGAGGGCAGCTGAATACACTTTCTGGTTTGTGGATTCCTAAACCCGTCTGTCTTTATACTAGTCATTTGTTATAAACACGGTTAAGAACCCATGCTGAAATGTTGCTCTTGGTTTAAATCATTTATACTCTGTTCTGGATGTGTTATGAAACAGGCACAGCTCCCTAAATCTGGTATCTCACAAACTGAAAGACTGGAAAGGCTGGTGTTACGTTCATTAATAAGCCAACCCCAAACTAAAAATGCTCTCTTGGACTCCTGACTAACGATGATTATGCACCCATCATAATTATCATCACCCATGTTAATGAGAAGCAAAAACGGTCTATAAGAGATTCCCCTTCTTGTGAATTAGCTTAATATCAAACCAAAATAAATAAATAAATATATAAAAATCCAACCTTTAACTGAAGCAAATATAGTCTGAGAAAAAAAAAAAAGTCCCTCATCGTGAAATAGTTAAGTTTAAAAAAACCTCACCTATCCATGCATTTAATACTTTGCACAACCTCCCTTTGCCAATAAAACAGCACTTGGTCTTCTCCTATTACATCTTATAAGGTTGAAGAATACAGAGGAGGGAATTTGAGACCTGGTATTTCAAAAAGTCGGTGACGTGATGTACCCTAATGAGGTTCCCAGGGCCTCTGGAGGAAAAACGGTCCCACTGACAACATCACTGACCCTTCACCAGTTGGGAACCTAACAGTGGGCATCAGGCTCTTTCTAGTGTAGTCATCCTTCTTTTTATGCCAATCCCACATTGAGTGTTTGATGCAAAAAATCTCATATTTCCTTTGGGAAACAGTCAAAGTAGTGTTTCGTGAACTCTGTGTTATTACATTTGTGGAGATGGCATCTGATGGTAGTTTTGTAGACCTGGTGGCCCCAAGATGATACTTTTGTGCTGTAACAGCCTCTCGCCATTATCCTCACTATTCACGGAGGCAGAACAAACTTGGGTCCTTGTCCAGGCAAGTATCACAGTCACAGTTCCAGCTGATTGGAACTTTATTCTTTATTTTATGATAATGAAAATTACTGTACTAACTATGGATATGGCCATTTTCAGGCCTGTAGCTATTTTAATAACCATTCCATGTTTAATAACCATATTTCTCTTGCGAATACTGGGATGGAACCCCCTTTGCCTTCAGAACTGCCTTAATTCTTCATATCACAGATTCAACAAGGTGCTGACATATCATCACCACAGTTGCTGCAGATTTGTCGACTGCACATCCATGATCAGAGTCTCCCGTTAAACCACATCCCATAGGTGCTCTATTGGATTGCATTCTGGTGACAGTGGAGGCCATGTGAGTCCAATGAATTCACTGTCATGTTCAAGGAAACAGTCTGAGATGATTTGAGCGTTGTGGCATGGCACATTACCCTACTGCAAGTAGCCATCAGAAGATGGTACTCTGTGGGCATAAAGGAGTGGACATGATCAGCAACAATACTCAGTAGGCTGTGGTGTTTAAATGATGCCCAACTGGTAATAAGGGGCTCAAAGTGTGCCAAGAAAATATCCCCCACATCATTACACCACCACCAGCCTGAACCACTGATACAACGCAGGATTGATCCATGCATTCATGTTGTCTACACCAATCTTCTACTGTCCAATTTGTCAGCCTGTGCAAATTGTAGACTCGGTTGTCCGTTCTACGCTGACTGGAGTGGCACCCGGTGTGGTCTTCTGCTGTTGTGGTCCATCTGCTTCAAGGTTTGATGTTTTGTGCATCCAGAGATGCTCTTCTATATACGGCGGTTGTAAAGAGTGGCTATCTGAGTTACTGCTGTCTTTCTATTAGCTTGAACCAGTCTGACCATTCTCCTCTGACCTCTGAACTCAGAACTGTCACTGTTCTCTGTACATTCTCTGTAAATCCTAGAGATGACTGTGCATGAAAATCCCAGTCGATAAGCAGTTTCTGAAATACTTGGACTAGCCCGTCAGGCACCATCAAACGTGTCACATTCAAAGTCACTTAAATCACTTTTATTCCCCATTCTGAAGCTTTGTTTGAACTTCAGCAGGTCATTTGCACCACGTCTACATGCCCTGAGTTGCTGCCATGTGACTGGCTGATTAGATATTTGCACTAAACAGCAGTTGAAAAAGTATACCTAATGAAGTGGCTAGTGAGTCTAGGCAGGTTTGTGTGACACATATGTACATAGACATACTGGTCAACTAGTGTTATTTTACTAATGTCAGTTTCATTTTAACAGAGGACCCCCCTGGTAGTCTGGCACCCCATCCAGGGAGCACATTCGACTACACCCTTTGAATTACGTGATAGGCTCTAGGCCTCGTCCCACAACACTGACCAGGAAAAGTGGGGTCAAAACAGGAACTTTCCCTGTCACCATTTAACCAGTGTTAGAAATAGGGTCACCTGCTTCTACAAACCGGCACCACGTATCCAATCACTTCGTCCTCGTCATCCAATGCCAGACAGGCGCACTTATGTGTCTTAGAGAGAGCGCTCCGTTTCTTCTCCTGCTGTATTTTGGAGAGAGTGCTCAATTTCTTCTCCTGCTGTATTTTGGAGACAGTGCTCAATTTCTTCTCCTGCTGTATTTTGGAGACAGTGCTCAATTTCTTCTCCTGCTGTATTTTGGAGACAGTGCTCAATTTCTTTTCCTGCTGTATGTTGGAGAGAGAGCTCATTTTCTTTTCCTGCTGTATTTTCGAGAGAGAGCTAAGTTTCCTCTCTTGCTGTATGCTGGACAGGGAGCTCAGTTTCTTCTCCTGCTTCTCACTGGAAGTCTTCACCCTACAGAGCCAACAGCAGTCAATATACCTCAATCTTAAGCCCTCACACAGTCTAGTTAAGCATCAGAATTAATGCAGTATTACTGCTGTAAACACTCATTTTGGTGTTTTTATTGTCACAGTTCCTAAGGTTTCGGTCGGAAGAACAGTATTTTAGTTCAGTTAAGTATTTTACTTGACGATGGAGCTTAGTTTGTTAGTGAGAGCACTGTTAAATGTTATTAGACATTTGCTTTGAAGGATTATACGAAAATTAAAATATGTATCGAAAAAGCATTTAAAACATATGTGTAGCTATGTGACACAAAGAAAGTGCTGAATGTTCAGGATAGCCTTATGAATTAGACTACCAATTAGTCTAATATGAATTAGACAGCAACTTTTACTGTCACCTGCGGTCATTGCCTTTAAAATGAACAGCTGATAGTAAAAATGGTCATTTTCATCGTTACATAGATCTGGTATGAAAGGCCTTATGACTCTAAATTAAACCAACACAAAATCAGTTTTTGTCAAATGATTCCAACTATTTCAACAATTCCACAAACAAACCCAAACAATCCAAGCATTTTCTTAAAAATATATTGTATATACACACATTAACTTCAAGAGTGAGCCCGAGCTTAGTTCAGCTTCAGCAATGTTTTATACATAAATAGCTGCCATTTTCCATGACAAGCTGATATTGCTGCTTCAATAAACAATGAATTGGACAGTAGCAAAAGACAAACATGCTGCCATGTAAACACCCCTGACACAGCTTTACAACTGCCAGAAGTATTATGGGTTACTTGTTGTAGTAAACAGGGCCCCAAAGCTCTGATCCCTACAGAGATTTATTCTTTATCTCTTTCATTGTCACAGCTTATCTCTGGACTGCCCTGGCCCTATGCCTTAACATTAACATTGAGCAGAATCAGAGCATCGTATATTACTGCTTTAACTATGAAATAATATGAAAATGTAGGCTATGAAACAGCAGATAATGTCTGGTAAGTAGGGAAGATTTACATAATGCTGTAAGACTCGTCATGAAACCATGAGCTGAACTACAGATATAAAGGTTCCTACCAAGTTCAGATTAATATAGCCACCTTGCCTAGACTTTTCCTAACCTTCAGACTGTACTAAAAACATACGCTCTAAAATGTTCAACTTCCAAATGTCCTGGAGAATAGCTGTACAGTTCCAGTACTGTATCAGACCTCCTGACCCTCTATATTCTGTATCCAAGGATCCACAAATAACCTGGGACCCATTAATAACCTTGGCTCTTTACATCAGAGAGGTTCAATTTCTCACTCCTCCAGACTGATACAAAACTGCTCAGTGAAACCTGTGTGGTTCCTTTGGAACATAACAGTTTATAGCTATATTCATTAAAAATGGTGGCCACTTTTATCCAAAGCTACTTACAAGCGAATGAGCAGAACATAATACAAAAGTATATAGCTTCAATGGACATCACTTAAATGGGCTACAGGTTTAACAGTCTGCTTTTACCATCATGATAGTACATTTACGATGAAATGAGTGGCTCATTCTTACTATCTCACAAACTACAACTGCTCTGGTTTTCCCTAAATGCATTAAACACTCAATATACTCCTGGAAATAACATGCTAGAGCAAAAGCATGACATAACCCGAATCACAGAAAGCTGTAACTGTAATATAATAACCAAATGTTCATTTCCAAAGTTAAACATTACAGGGTAAAGCTGTCAAATACTATACTTAGAAGACAGATCTCAGAAGGCAGGTTAGGAATATCTGTATGATGCATCCAAGAGATGAGGTGTTATTAGGAAAGCATGTGAGCCTCTTCAAGTAAACTAGTCAGTAGTTAGAAGCACCATGAGTAAAAAGCAGCAGGGAGAGGTAACTCTATAGGAGCCAGTTTCTAATCAGCACACATGGGCTGCATGCTGCATGATGGAAGAGCACATCTCCTCGCTGGCTCCCCTTACCCCTTTTGGCTCATGTGAGCGGCGTAAGACTGGTGGCTAAAGGACGACAGTGAGCTTTGGTGGTAGCTGCTCTCATAGTGGGTCTCCAGGTTCCTCTGTTGCTGCTCCTGTTGCACTTGGACTGATCCTGACATCTTGAGTGGATTATGCGCTTGCATTCTGAATGTCTTCTGGGCCCCTTGCGCCCTCGATTTGTGGCTTCAGGTGCAATCAAACTGAGGGTTAATTCCTTTAAGCCAGGGTATGAAAAAGTATTCAAAGGTAGTTATAATTGTCTTATGAAGACAGTAATATAACTGTCTTATGAAACTGTGTTGGTCTGGTTCCAGTCAGACCAGATTGACTACCACAGCACATTCACTGTGAATAGTGACTACAGCCTTGAAACTATAAATGATTCAAAATGCATAACAGTAAATAACTATTTACAACCAGTAGACAGGTGTGGTTTAGAATATAAGTAGTTTAACTAATGACTGTAAACCGTAGCTCAACCATATTTGATTAGTACTAAAGGATAGTGGTGGATAGGACTAGAAATTATCAACAGACTTTAATATCTTAAATACAATAGAATATCTTAACCAGGCTGATTAGTGCTAAACAGTAAAAGGTTATAAGTTTATAAGTAACTAAGACAATTTATTGAGATGAATAAAAGTCCTCAAAAACACAAAGCAAGGAATAAATTAACCAGTTCACAAACGATAAATCTGAGGCACTAGTTTTCTTTCTTTATCCGAAATACAACCACATAACTGTTTTAAAGGAAGTAAAATGTAGTCTCTCACCAAATTCAATTTTTCAGGGAAAAAAAGGCTTCTCGGATCCAAAACTCAGGGCGGATGGTCAGTGCGGGGCAGTGGAGCGGAGTGCGGGTGCACAGAAGCCAAAAATACCGGCGAGACTCGGACTGCAGAGCGAGCTACCTTGTATGGACAGCGGCCTGTTAAATTTAGCCTCCAAGTGTGAAGCGGTACCGACGGGTTGCCAGATTGTGTAAGGCCTGTGCGTTTAACCCAAGACTCCACTTGACACTTGACAAACTGTTAACCAACAGATGTATGTCTCAATCTAATATTACTTAAAAACAAGAACATGAACTCACCGAATTCATAATCAGATTGCTTTAGTATAGTAACGCCAGCAAACAAGCACCAACAATATGTTCGTGAAGAAACTTCTCAAAAGTAATAGCTCTTCGAAGAAAGGGAAGCTCCTAAGGCTTGGGTTAGGACCATGATTAGACCGCCGCCGGGGCCACGTATTTACCTCTGAATGACTTCATCCACCCACAGCTCTCACAGTTTCCGCAGGTAACAGAATGAAGGACATCAAAATGACAAGCGTTCTAGCCACTATCTTACTAGTTTTTCGTTAATCAATTAATTGACAGTGTAAAACTTAATGTATGTTGTAAGAGCACCCTGCATTACCATATCACATTTTTGTTTTCTTTGAATTTGGTCACATTTCATTTATGCTATTTAATGAAATAATTAGTGCAGTGGTTACAGTAACATTTATGTCACTTAGCAGACGCCTTTATCCAGAACGACTCACAACTGACATGGTCTTACAATCCAAGCAATTATGGGTTAAGGGTCTTACTCAATGACCCAACAGTGGCAGATCTTCCGGTCCGTAGTCCAGTGACTTAATCACTAGGCAACCACAGTCCCTCAACAAAGGCGGTGGCTGGGGATCAAACCTTGGGCGCTGACGTCGTAACGACTATGTAAACCAACGCGCCACTCAACCGCTGGTTAGAGTGCACTGCATCTCCAGAGAAACTGGTTTAATTCCATACCTTGTTTGCATGTTCTCCCCTTGCCTTCCAAATGACATGTGTCAGGTCAACTAGTGTCTCTAAAGTATCCCAGTGTGTGTGGATGTGAACTGCGATGGATTGGTACCATGTCTAGGATTGGGTCCCACATTTTACCCTGTGCTGGCAGTTCACCACAACCCTGAATTGGATTAAACAGGTATGAAAATGAATCACTTGTTCACCATTATAGTAGAGCCCAATGAAACAAAAAATAAAATAAACTAGATTGTGCAATTCTGTCAGAAAGAGCATAGTGTGTTGTGTGCTGGTGCAAATACTTCCTTGGTCTGTTTGACACCTCAAGCACATGAACCCAATTCCATTATGAGTTGAATCATCCTGCAAAATTGTTTTCCTCTAGCTTAAAGTTCTTTTTCTACCCATTCATGAACGCTGAAGTCAAATTACAACTTTGAGGAGCCCCAGAGCAGCCATGCCATGGCTGATCAGTGCCACAAGCACAAAAATACAATTATACAGTATTATGAGGTGAACAGTCCTGCAAATTTTATTTCATGTTATTTCATGTTTTCATATTCATTGTAATTTCAAATTGGGGCCATATTTTAGAAACCAAGGTCCAATCACCACCCCAGTACAAAAACCCTATACAATAATGGGCTGCAAAATGTTGTGCCTATAGCTTGTATTAATTTATTATTATTTTAAGTTATATTATAGAAGTTGTATTATTTCCATTTCTTAATATTGAGGCCAAATGACTTGACCAGAATGGACACCAAATGTCAGTCGGTGCCACAAGCACAAATACCCTATTCCATTATGAGCTGAATCATTCAACATTTTGTGTCTCCAGCTCAAAATTATATTTTTCATATTCATTAACATTTAAGAAATTGATCGCTGTGGGGTCCAATCAGCATCTGAAGAACAAACACCCTATTCCTTTATAAGCTACTGTATGGTCACCCTGCAAAATTTTGTCTTCAGCTCAAAATCGTATTTTTCCCATTCATTAACATTCAGGTAAAAGTAAGCCTTTGAGGGGGCCCAGAATGGACCCCAAAGGCAGATGGGTGCAATAACGACCAACGCCCTTTTCAGTTATGAGTTAAATCATCCTGCAAAATTTCGTTGTCTCTAGCTCAAAATTTTCCAGGTTTTAAAATGACACATTATATGAATTTTAGAATGTTTCATTCAATGCAGTGTCTCAGACCATTTGTGTTATCAACAAACCCAGGGTGCCCAAACTTTTGCATTAACTTGCATGATCTGGACATATTCTCATGTTCGTTTAGCGAATGCTAGTCTTTTAAAAAAACAGTGTCATTGTTTCATGGCTTCAGCCATGTCTGAGAGGAGTTAATGGCCCTTACTGCTAATCTTCTCAGGACCCATGCTGGCTTATCAGCACTGAGAATATATGTTTAAAAAAACACGAGAAAGTATACAGCATATTTTATATCAACAGTAACATGATGGTTAGCTACTGCCAGTGTTTCTTACATTTACTTTGATGTTTATTTAGCTGCAGACAGTATGAAGCCAATATATTTCATTTTTTTGTCTGGTCAACTTAATTACATTTGTTAATAAACATCCATTCCTGCATTTCAGGCCTGCAACATATTCCAAAAACATTGGGATGGTAAACCACTTACCACTTTATACTGTAATATTGCCATTCCTTTTCACAACACTTAAAAGAAGCTTCAGTACAGAAGATAGCAAGTGATACCAAGTGTTTTAGGTGTTATTTCTTCCTGCAAACATGTCTTACGATGTGCAACTGTACGGGGCTGTCATTGTCGCATTCTTTGCACTGAAATTCTTCTAGATTCCTTGAATTGCAGCAGAGGGAGAATATGCAAATCTTTTACAAACATTCGTTGAGGAACCTTGTTTTGTAAACATTTCAATAAATGTCTCACACATGTGTTGACAAACTGGAGATCCTCTGCCTTCAACACAGTCATAATTATACCAGTCAGAGTGGTCTCTAAACTTACTGACACAAGACTTACCCAGCATGCCTGTAGATGGATCAAGGACTTTTTAAACAACCTCTCCACCACTATTATGATCAACACCAGTGAACCACAGGGCTGTGTACTGAGCCCCCTTCTCTACTGCCGCTACACTCATGCCTGCAACCCTACCCAATCCAACACCATCCAAGTTTTCAAATGACACACGACTATAGATGGACTCATCTGAGGACACGAGAGAGTCTATAGGGATGAAGTTCAAGGACTGGCAGTGTGGTGTTTGGAGAACAAGCTCACCCTGAACCCCTTAAAACAAAATAATTCATTATAGACGTCAACGAGGAATGGTCGATCCTTGACTCAGTCTGCATCCCTGGCGACTATGTGGAAAGGGTCCCAGACTTCAGGTTCCTGGGTATGCACATCACTGAAGACCTCTCCTGGACCACCGACACCAGAGCAGTGGATCTACTTCCTGAGGATCCTCAGGGAAAACAACCTGCAATGTTAGCTACTGGTGTCTAACTACTGCAGCTCCACCGAGAGCGTGCTGACATCATGACTGCATCTCCCTGTGGTATACCATGTGGTACTCGATTTGTGCAGCAGTGGATAGGAGAGCCCTTCTGTGAGTCATTAACACATCCTAGAAGATCAACAGCTGCACACTGGCCTCTCTGGAGGACTTATTCAGCTCCTAACATATTGAAGGATCCAACCCATGCTGGACATCATCTATTTGACCTTCTACCGTCTGGTAGAGAATACAGTTGAACACAGCATGAACAAATAAACATAAAAACAGTTTCTACCCCTGAGCCATAAGAGAACTGAATAATGCCCAACACTGTCACTTGCAGACATAAAACCGAACACAAACTGGAAACATGCGAAATCTCCAAGTGCCATACTTATACTACTATTTGTACACTTACACATTTCATTCAGAAACTTTTTTACATTTATCTTTTTATATATAGTGTTAATTCGCTGTATTATTTCAAGCAACTTCAGAATAGCTACTTGATTTCGTTTTCTGCAATGGCAATAAAAGAATCTGCTCAGCTTTACTCCTCAAACCCTGAGCCATTCATGGATACTGCTTTTATCCCAAACCCTGATTAAAATAACCTGTTGACATCACATTATTATTTTGTTGTTGTTTTTTTAAAACCTCATTACTACCCCCAAATTGGCCAAACTTTTTTGGAATTTGTTGCAAACCTGAAACGAATGGATGTTTATCAACAAGTGAAACCAAGTTGACCAGACAAAACACAAAATAACTTTGGTACATACTGTCTGCAAGTAAGTAAAATGTATTAACATTTTCCATACTGTCCCAATATTTCTGATCTGGGGTTGTATATGGCTAATGTGCTTGTTATAAAAGTAACGAGTGACAAATGGGCAAGATAAAAGCATAGACATTTTATTTCTCACAGCACAAAGGAGAATCCACATCCTTCTGCTTTGTGTAATTTCAGTAAAATTCAAAGTATCATCTATGGGCATTTGGAATGGGAACACGGGAGACATTTTTATCTTACGTTGATGCAGGGGAAGTGAAATGGAAGAGATCATGCTAATTAGCTTTGGTTATAAATAAAGTGTACTGATGACTGATCACGTCTGCTGTGCTCTATTGATTATTTCTATGCTGGAACAGTGGCTCCATAAACCAAATGCGAACCAGACAGTGACTTTTATTTTGGTAAATCTAAACTACTCAGAACTTGCAGCCTTTTTCCAGCTTTTGAGATCGCTGATCCAGGTGCCATTTCACTACACCTTGGGGATACAGTGAAGTGTATTGGACACTTTGGTTACACTTAACTTCATTGTTCCCAATGGCCAGGCAATACTTAAATTGCCAAATACACGACTGCTTATATGACTTTCAAGGAGATTCAGGCAGGTACAATCAGCTCCGAAATGATTGGTACCCTAGTTAAAATGGATTTATGGTGAATTAGTTAAATCAGAAGAGAGGAGAAACCAATTTAATGACAAAACCCCATGTATTTTTAAACAAATCACCTGTCATTTATTGGCACCATTAGAATTCATGAACACAATGTAACTGATGCATGTCCTTATTTATCTTTTTTGACAGTACAAATTGTGTTTAATAATTCTTAAAGCCATCCATGGCTTCCTGTTTCACTGGAATATAAACAGAACATGAAATATAACACGGCAGGGCCAAATCTAGTACATTATCAACAGGAAATGATTATTGAATACACTAATAAAATAAGAAGAGGGTTTTGACCTCCAGAAACTATTCGATGGCTTTAAAGTACGACTGAACATATCCACATATCGCATACAATTAAGAAGTTTAAAACAACAGGGCCTGGAATGATGCTGCCTGAAAGAGGATGCATGTGGATTTTGCCAATTAGAGAGGCATAAAAATCATCAGGAGATTTTAAGGAGACTGAGATTGCAGCACCAAAAACCCGTAACTTGTCTGGGAGTGGATCTTTGAGTAGTGATTCATAACATACAAACAAACCTACATAAATATGATCTATAACCTAAAGTCTAAATATTATGAAAATCAACTAAAAAGATGTGAGCTCAGGTTAGCTGAAGAAGAGAGGATTTAGATTCCTTTTTCCTGTATCCTCTGTATTCTTTAATTACTATATAGGCTCTCCCTATTTTATGACGGCCCAATTTTCAATATTTCAACTTTATGATGGGAATCCGGTAATAATCAAATACACATTCAGCAGAAACAGGGCAAGCGAAACGCAATACGATACTCCCTTGCTAAATGAGGAAATTGGCAGTGCGTGACATAGGGAGTGATGAGAGCTGGGAAATGTAGTGAGGAAAAACCGTGGTCACGACAATAACTGGGGGTTTTTTTTCCCCCACTTTCAATACATTGTTCTATAAATTACATGAGATATTCAGTACTTTAATATAAAGTAAACTTTGTGTTAATCATTTTGGCCAAGTGTCGTTTAATGCAAGTATTTTAAGCATGATTACGTTAGGCTATGCTATGATATATACAGTATATATTAAACTCCTCGGTTTAGGATAAATTCAACTTACGATGGATTTGTCATATCGTATCCGTTTTGTAACCTTGCTCTTGTCGTGAATAGCCATCGCTGCTGATGCGACATTAAAATAAAACCAAATATTATATTTCCAATGTGAGCTTAAGCTAAATAACCACAAACACATTTTTCTAAAATGTTTATCCATCCTTTCTAAGGGTGCCAATTGTTTTGGAGCTGAGTATATTAGTTTAGCAACATTTTTTCTAGTCCATTTGAGACTAATTATTGATGTGAAATCCTTTATGAAGAGATTTAAATACATTATTTACGTAAGCTACAGTGCTATGAAGACGACGCACAATGTCACACCTAATAACTATGATGTTATTAAAATCCCATAGCCATTTCCTTTTCAAACATCAAGGTAGAAAATGAGATCAGTTTAAACTCCAACACTGCAGTGCACTGTATGTATTTCAGTTCTAACCTGCATCTCACTGCAACAGTTTTTTATAGTGCCTATTATAAGATGTGAGCCATAAATAAACCCAGCTGAAGGTGCTCCAGTACTGAAGCTCAGTGTGATCCTTCTTCAGTCGCTCACAGAGCAAAATCTTAATGTCGTTATTAATGTCACTAATCTTTCAGAGCTAAATTTTTGCTCTGCAGCTTTGCCAGGTGATCCGATATACCAGCTTCAATCTTGTCACATTGAGCTAGGAACCCCTGGGAAAGACAAGAATTCATCAGCATCTTATGGACATGGTATCAGTGTATTCATTTGATCCAGGTGATATAGGTCAAACCCACAAATCCTACTTTACCTGAACAGTTTTTACAAGTCCCTTTTTCTTCATCCTACAATCGCTAAAATTGTCAGGCATGCTCTGCAAGTACAATCAGGAAACCGGCAATACAATTATTAATATTCCAGCTCTGGTCACTGTTTTATTTAATCAAGTATCAAAATTTCAGATTAATCACCATGGCATCAATCTGCTCAAGGATCTTCATGAGTTGCTCAGCAGCAACCTTCACTCTCTGGTCCAGTTTGTTCAGAGCTTCGGCCTGTAGATCCTTTGCTAAAAAACCCTGGAACCAACAGAAGTGCAAAATTAATTTGAACAGTGACATCTAATGATGCAAAGTCAACAACGTGAGTTAGCAGGTATTAGTGGTGTCAAATGATTAAAACAATGAATAGCATCAATATTATCACATTGAATGCATTTTTCCTACATAGCACTACAAGTGGACTACAGAATCAATGTGTTCCTCCTTATAATTCAATAAATACAAAGCACAGTAATGGTTAACAGAATGACACATGTTTAACACAAAGTATTAAAAGGGGACAGATGTAAAGCTCACTTTTTCAGTAATTGTGAATACCTTGAGTTGCTGCCAAATACTACCGAGTGGGACTACCTGTTCATTATTATGTGCCTAGGTTCTGAACACATGCGCCGCAACAAGCCTATCAGATTTGGCTTGGTTTCAGACATCACAAACTGCCTCATTAAAAGTGTAACACACAGCTTGAGAACTGTTTGGGTCCGCTATCTGATCGAAGCTAAGAGTTAAGCACCAAGAATCTTCTTGGCTGCACAAATTGGTACATCGTCCCCCAGACTCTGAGAACAGAAGATCTGAGTGGATAACGTTCATTTTTGATGGCAATGTCTTAGTGACAGCTGGCAAAAACTCCACTCTGAACTAAAATAACTTAAGTCCAGTAGCTTGTAAGTAGTAGTAAGTAGTTATGTTGCATTGTACATGCCATAGATTTTCTTTTCTAACGTGCATGTATTGTGCAATATCATTCAAGATTTGACTCATGTGCATAGAATTGAATGCATATGATTCAGTCCCAAGAAAAGTTGATTCTGTGATTCATGGTCTTAAGAACTGTTTAGAAGTTCTGTAAGCACCTCGAGGACAAGATTTTCCGAAAAAGCTGCTGTATGATGTGCATTTACTGTATTTTTTGGACCATAAGGCGCACTTAAAATCCTTTAACTTTCTCAAAAATCGACAGTGCACCTTAAAATGCGGTGCGCCTAATGTATGAATTAATTCTGGTTGTGCTTTCTGACCTAGAACCGATTGTAGATGGTACACGGCTCATAAATCTGTCAAAATGTTTTAGCACGGCCTTGGTAAGTTACGAAGCTTACGGCACCGTAGTGCGCAGCATTGCGGAGTAATACGGTATGTGCTTCAGCATTAGGGTACGTGCATTCATTCATTTTCTAAGCGGATTTCAAACTCAGCGCCATCAGTCAACGCAGTACAACATGGACATAGAGCAGCTGCGAGAGAATTCAACATTAACGAATCAATGGTACGGAGTGGAGGAGTGGAAGGAAGCAAGAAGACGCCCTGCACCAGGTAAAGACCAAACTGAGCTTCCGACGGAACTTAAGAGTTTTTGTTTCATTTCATGCGCCTTATAACCCGGTGCGCTTTATGTATGAACATAGATCCGTTAGCAGCCGATCATTGATATTGCGTCTTATAACCCGGTGCGCTTTATGGTCCGGAAAATACGGTAATATAGAAAGATGAGGAAAAGCTTATTGCAGAAAGTATATTCATCGCATTTTTATTTGTTGTTACATAAAGCCTTTTGGGAATGTGCATGGCTTGTAACTGATCTTTGGCCTTATTTGTTCCAGATATAAGAAGCAGAAGGCAGCAGCTCACATCATGCAGTCTCTGTGCACTGTGTGCTAGTGGTTGACCCGTGGGTTTGCTGAATGGCCGGTGCCGATATTTAATGAGCAGGGTGACCAATGGCCGATGTATATTGCCAAGATCACAAAAACAGGTGAAACTGATCACAAACGAGACACCAAATTGCTAAACTAAAACATTTATTTGAGCTATAAATATTCTCGGTTTGCACTCTTTATTGCTCTTAACAACATTTAATATCCGATAACAGCATTCTTCTGGGAATAACATGAAAATGTATACGTACTTGCAAAAAATAAATAAATGTTAGAGTAGTGCAAATGGTATCAGCAGCTTTTTGTTTTTAATCCCACTGTCCAGTTAAAAGCAGTACGTTGTAATGCTGGAATAACCGAATAATTGGGCTCTCTAGTGTGTGGTGTTACTCTATTGTAGCCCAAGATAAATGACTGCTTATTAGCTAGCTCATATTTAACAGATATAACATGAATGTATAGTATATATTTTTTTTCTACAAAGAGTTTGGACCGGAAAAAGGTTTAGGCAAGTCTGGGATAGAGTGGACAAAAACACAGAAAGTGGAAAAATGGAGTTGGCGCACAAAAATAAAAGTGGTAGACTTCAACCACTTTATACAAGTGGTTTAAAAGGACAATGTTACGAAAGAAAATTGGAACAGCTGAGGAGAATCTATATGCTAGACTATCCCAATATGCCAAAGGGATATTCAGCAATGTGGTGCGGTGTTGGGAGAAAGAGTACCAAGGTTTATCATTTTAGAAATAATTTTAATTATGTGTGTATCATTTGTGTCAAGGTTTCAGCGCAGTGTGATCGAAATTCTGGATTGGACCAATCATTTTTCTTCAGTGCATCACTCAATTACAGCATCAACAAGTGTACAAAACTATGCACTAACTATATTTTATTAATAAGGACTTCTGCCCATCATTAGAAATGACCTTTGTCTGCTAATGTAACTCAAGCATGGATAAGAACCAATTGCACAACACTCATTTAATAATTAAGGTTCATCCTTTAAGTGAAGAGAAGATGCATTTAAAGAGCTGCTGAATGTCAAAATATTTGTTACATCGGAATATCTGAGAAATTACGTTGACTGTACTATATAAAAAGGCATACATACATTCTTTAGTCCTGTGAGTTCACTATCCACTTTTTCAAGCTTCTTGGCTGTTTGCTCCACAGATTTTTCGATTTCTTTGAGCTTTTTCAGTTCAGCCTCCTCCTCAGGACTATTCTAGCAAGTTTAGATAAAACACATCTTCACTCAGACAATTCAACACGCTAAAGAACACACTTTAAACATTTATTTAAAGTTATAGCTTACCCTTTTCCCAATCATCATAAGTTTACATCCTTGTTTTATCCCATAGCTGGACAGGCTTTCATCCATCTCTTTCAAGGATTTCCCTAGGGCATCATATACAGAATGTGGGTGTTATCTCCCCTCAAAAACATATCAAGACTTGTAGGCATTTGTCCTAATTATCTTCTACATAGCAGGGTTGACATGTACACTCACTAGCCAAAAAACTAAACCCACTGACAAGTGAAGTAAATAACACCGACAGCGTCACCATCTGGGAAACGTTCTGCTGCGAAACCTTAAATCTGGCATTCATGAAGACGTTAATTTGACAGTACACCCCTTCATGGCAATGGTGCTCCCTACTGGCAGTGGCCTCGTTCAACAGGATAATGCACCATTTCACTGTGCAAAGTGTGTTCAGGAATGGTTTGAGGAACCTGACAAAGACTTCGAGGTGTTGCCTTTGCCTCAAAATTCCCCAGATGTCAATCTGGTTAAAATCTACCATGCCAGATACCACAAAACACCTTCAGAGGTCTTGTGGAGTCCATGCCTCAATGGGTCAGAGCATTGGCAGCACGAGTAGGACATACATAATAGTGGTTTTAATTGTATGGCTAATCAGTGTACAGAAATAATAATACATGGCGATACAGTGGCTCCCGACCACCTCGGTGCAGTTTGACTACAAAAATTTGTCTCGATTCTCGTCGCTTGCTTGGTACACAGCGCACTTACTTAAACTTGTACGAGTCGAGCCGTGTGACTCGTTTCAGCTGAAACTCGATTCATGATTCACGAGACATGATTCAGTACACAGTGATTCAGGCTCACAATAGCCCTCAGAGAAGATGTCCGCTATTTTAGCGTGTTTTTCTTTCTTAACAGCTACAATACTATATCCTTAGTGCAAATAAATCTCCAGGGGTCCTAAAAAGGTTAGTTTATAAGAGCTAACCACAAGCAAAACAGGAACTGGATCCTCCAAAACACAGGCAGCAGTTAGCTTAGCAGCTATGCTAGCACCCATATTTCATCAATAGAGTAAGTATTGTTTTTACTTTTCACTTTCAATCCATTGCACCCTAAATTACATAAGATTTTTCAACACTATTATAAAATAAGCTCTGTGTTAATGATTTTGGCCAACTGGAGGTTAATGTATGTTTTGGGCCAAAGGTTTTGGGTCAGGTTGTGTTCAATATGAGACTAAATATTCTTGATAGGGGTCAAATCTGGATTCCCACCAGGCTAAAACATGAGCCTGATTGACTGTGGCAGATGACCAACCAATGACTATTCTAAGAAAAAATTTTTTTGGAAGATTTTGAACCCCTGGACAGATGGTAGATTAAGTTTTATATCAAACATTTACAATTTTCATGATTTTATCTGTCTGTACAAAAAGACTCAGCGAAGTTCCCCGTTTCCAGCTATCTGCACAATTACCTTCTGAGTATTTAACCTATTATTATTATCAACATCTTACTTAGATATTTAGATATAACAAACATCTTACTGTATGTTGGCGTTAGTGGCAATGTCACAATGCAATCAACTTGCTGCGTGTACTGTTGATTTGGTAAGCATTAGAAATATGGATGACTGTTCATGGAGCAATTAGTGATTGTTTGAAGGACTATAAACACAAAATATTGGGACTGTTAAGGTACTGGTCTATGGACCAGAAGGTCCAGGGTTCAAATCCCACCTCTGCCAAGCTACCACTGTTGGGTCCTTGAGCAAGACCTTTAACCCACAATTGCTTGGATTGTAAGGTTGTATCAATTGTAAGTCGCTCTGGATAAGGGCGTCTGCTAAATGCTGTAAATATAAATAGCTTAATTTAACTCTTACATATAGCATCCATGCTGCCCAATGAGGGTTGGTCCATGTTTTGAGTTGTGGTTCTACCAAGGTTTCTTCTTCATCACGTTAAGGAAGTTTTTCCTTGACACCATCATCCTAGGCTTGCCCAAGTAGGGCTGTGGACCCAGAGAGCTGTAAAGCTGTTTTGAGACAATGCTCTGTTGTAAAATGCACTATATAAATAAATTTTACTTGACTTGTGAAATAATTATTGGTGCTCTAGTTTTAAGGCCAGTTCTGATTGGATTTTTCTGGCTCGGTTCTTGTAGTACCCAACTTTTAGTTTAGTTTTTGGTTACGTGTGTAAAATTATCAGTCTAACTCTATTGCATTAGACTCCGTTTCGGCTCCACACGTGACTGTTACCCAGTACCCTGATTCATAACTTGCATATTTTCTGGCTCAGTAAATCTATTGTGCATCACATTTGTATAAATACCACCTGCAAAATGTGTAGTGTGACGACGTTATTATGTGACTGCGTTCAAAGGTTGATTACCTTTATAAATGATTTTCTGTGAAGGTGCTGGTACACCCGTGGCTTGTGTAAGAGCCTCAGATAAATCCTTGAGGGAGGGCTCATGTCCATTCTGAGCTGGTAGTGTGATGCTGTGTTTTGTGGCACCTGAGAACAAAGCAAAAACAGTGCGTGAGAATAACTAGTTACACGAATTGCATGTATTATTACTTACACTGTAAGTAACAGACAAACATCAGCCAGCCATATAAACATCCTGAACACAGGCTCGTCCTAAGTAGCAGGCTAGCGTTTTTCAAATTAAAGAGTAGGTTAACAGTTTGCTAACACCGGTCTCTCAACAATTACTGATTCTGCATGGTTAAACAAACACATAAACTGCATTACATCGCAGCCAACAAAGACATAAGATAAAAGTTAACGACGTCTACCATGAGCAACTGTCACTGTTAACGTTCCGTCCGCCATGTCTATATATTCAGACACACAGGAAGAGAGATGTGACGTACCAAGTTATGGCAAAGCTCTTCTATAGTCTCCTGCTGCCACCTGGTGGAGAAAGCTGAAATGAACCTGCTTTGCCTGTGTCGTATTAATCACTTAAGTACATTTCGATGTTTCTACACGCATTGTCCATTTGATCAATTCAGCTTACCATATACAACCCCTGGCAAAAAGTATGGAATCACCAGCCTTGGATGAGCACTCATTCAGACATTTCATTCTGTAAAACAAACTCAGATCAAAAACATGATACAATAATAAGGTCATTCCAAAGTGCAACTTGTTGGCTTTCAGGAACACTCAAAGAAATGAAGAGAAAACATTGTGGAAGTCAGTGAATGTTACTTTTATTGACCAAGCACAGGGAAAAAAATATGGAATCATGAAAAACAGATAAACAAAAGACCATTCAAAATACATCACTAGTATTTAGTTGCACCACCTTTGGCTTTTATAACGGCTTTCAGTCTCTGAGGCATGGACTTGATGAGTGACAAACAGTATTCTGCATCAATTAGGTGCCAACTCTCTTTGATAGCAGTTGCCAGATCAGATTTGCAGGTCGGAGGCTTCTTGTGGACCATTTTTTTCAATTTCCACCACAGGTTTTCAATTGGGTTGAGATCTGGACTATTTGCAGGCCATGACATCGACTGAATGTGTCTTTCTCCAAGGAGTGCCTTCACTGTTTTTGCCCTATGGCACGATGCATTGTCATCTTGGAGAATCATTTTCATCACCTACAAACATCTGTTCAACTGAAGGGATGAGAAAACTGTCCAAAATCTCAATGTAAACTTGTGCATCGACAGAAGAATTAACCACAGTCATCTCCACAGTGTCTTTGCCTGACATGCAGCCCCATATCAAGGACTGTGGAAATTTGGTTTTTTTCTTCAGGCAGGCCTCTTCATAAAATCTCACTGGAACGGCACCAAACAAAAGTTCCAGCATCATCACCTTGTCCAATGCAGATTCTTGACTCATCCCTGAAGATAAAACTTTCATCCAGTCATCCACAGTCCATGATTACCTCTCCTTAGCCCATTGCAGTCTTGTTTCTTTTATGTTTAGGTGTCAATGATGGTTTTCTTTTAGCTTTTTCCTGTACTGAAAATCCCATTTCCTTTAGGCGATTTCTAACGGTTTCGGTCACATACATTGGCTCCAGCTTCCTCCCATTTATGCTTCATCTGTGTAGTTGTACTTTTTCGGTTTTCAAGACAAATGGCCTTAAGTTGTTTGTCTTGACGCTTTGATGTCTTTCTTGGTCTACCAGTACACTTGGCTTTAACATACACAACCATTCCATGCTGTTTGTATTTGGTGCATATCTTGGATACAGCTGACTGTGAAAACAGCCCACATCTTTAAGCAACCATGCATGAAGAGTTACCTTCTTCAAGAAGTTTCACAATCCTCTCTTTTGTTTCAAGTGACATTTCTCTTGTTGGAGCCATGGTTCTTGCAACTCCACTTCATCCAGCAGCCCTCAAAGGTGTCATGACTGCAGGTGTTTTTAACTGCAGACTAACGAGCAGATCTACTCTGAGGCAGGTGTCCATTTAGGGAAAGGAAATTGACTGGGTGTGTCCTTATTTTTCTCTACCTCCAATTTGAGTGATTCCATACTTTTTCCCTGTGCTTGGTCAATAAAAGTAACATTCACTGACTTTCCACAATGTTTTCTCTTCATTTCTTTGAGTGTTCCTGAAAGCCAACAAGTTGCACTTTGGAAATGACCTTATTATTGTATCATGTTTTTTGATCTGAGTTTGTTTTACAGAATGAAATGTCTGAATGAGTGCTCATCCAAGACTGGTGATTCCATACTTTTTGCCAGGGGTTGTAGATGCAATCTGTAGTTTACAATTACAGGCTGTAGTCCATGTGTTTCTCTGCATACGTTGTTAGTCCCCTTTACTCGAATGGTTCTTTAATGTTCAGGACCCCTACAGATCAGGTACTATGCGGGTGGTGGATAATCCTCAGCACTGAAGTGTCACTGCTGGACTGAAAATAGTTCACTTACCAAAAACGTTCAGCCACCAGCATCCTGTGAGAACTGCATGGAGAATTATAGGATAGCTAACATAAATTGTGCAACAACAGATGTCCTACTGTCTCTGACTTTACATCTACAAGGTACAGCATGGTAGATGTATCTAATACAATACACAGTGAGCGAAAGCAGTTTTTTAAAAACTCCAGCAGCACTGCTTTGTCTAATCCAACCATACCGGCACAATAACACACCACCACGTCATGCGTCACTGCAGTGCTGAGAATCGACCACCACACAAATACTACCTGATCTGTGGTGGTCCTGACCATTAGAGAACAGAGTAAAGAGGACTAACAAAGAGGAACAAATAGACTACAGTTTGTAATTGTGCAACTACAAAGTGCTTCTATATCCAAAGTCGAACTGATAAAATGGACGTGTAGAAACTAGAAGGTGTACCAAATAAAGTAACAGTTAAAAAAGTGAGTTACTAAGTCTATGTGAGCTACAGGCTCATGCCACAGTAAAACGTTGTGTCCCACTAATCACGACAGTACTGGAGTCAGTAAGAAAGTCACATACCTATCAGTTTTATCCTGGATTGCTAAAAATAATTAAAAGAATCCGCCATATTCAGTACAGGCTCTCCTGTACCCTTATTGAATCACGCCATTAGCCCGGTATTGTCGTACACATAGTTTCATACATCTACTAAGTCACCATCACTGTGGTGAGTATTACAGAACAATGATTAAAAGCAAACTAGTTTCACAAGAAACAAGTAGATGCGCTCAAAATCTAAGACAGAGTCAGGCTAGTTCTAAGTGTGTTGGTACCGTTGCCCTAGTTACAGAGACTCGGTTTTGGGGGGAATTTTCAAAATGTTCCTTTTACCTCAGACTTCCCATGAGGCAGATATGGTATTTTGTTGTTGTTGTTGTTGTTTAAGTAATGTTCTATGCTATTCTAGTTAGATATCTGACTGAATAATTTTTTTTCCTGAATATTAATAACCAAGAGGTTAGAGGAAAATTAAAAACATATTAGGTAGAATGCCTTATCAACCTAATCATGCTGACAATATCCAATCTATTCTCAGAGATTGTGAACTGAATATTATTATAATTAGACAGATGCATTGTATTATTCATAAATATAATACTTATGAAAAGAAATCATTTTAAAAGTCTAAAAATCTTGCATATTCTACTTCATAAATTAAAAAAAAAAACAAGGTTGGCCATTTTCTATTTACAACGGTGCTTGAAAGTTTGTGAACCCTTTGGAATTTTCTATATTTATTTATTTATTGAGAAAAATGATTCAATATTGCATATTAGTGAGTGGCAAAGGTATGTGAACCTTTGCTTTCAGTATCTGGTGTGACTCCCCTGTGCAGCAATAAATGCAACTAAACGTTTCCTGTAACTGTTGATCAGTCCTGCACACCGGCTTGGAGGAATTTTAGCCCATTCCTCCGTACAGAACAGCTTCAGCTCTGGGATGTTGGTGGGTTTCCTCACATTAGCTGCTCACTTCAGGTCCTTCCACAACATTTCAATTGGATTAATTTCAGGAATTTGACTTGGCCATTCCTAAACATTAACATTATTCTCCTTTAACCATTCTTTGGTAGATCGACTTGTGTGCTTAGGGTCGTTGTCTTGCTGCATGACCCACCTTCTCTTGAGATTCAGTTCATGGACAGATGTCCTGACATTTTCCTTTAGAATTCTCTGATATAATTCAGAATTCATTGTTCCATCAATGATGACAAGCCGTCCTGCCCAGATGCAGCAAAACAGACCCAAACCATGATACTACCACCACATTTCACAGATGGTATAAAGTTCTTATGCTGGAATGCATAACTGTCTAACACATTATTAAAAAGTGGAAGGACAATGGGGAAACATCATCTCCGAGGAAGAAATGAGGTCGGGAAAAAATCTTGAATGATCGTGATTGGCAATCACTTAAACGTTTGGTGAAATCAAATAATAGAAAAACAAAAGTAGAACTCAGGGATATGTTTAATAGTGAAAGTAAGAGCATTTCCATATGCACAGTGCGAAGCGAATTCGGGGGACTGGGACTTGACAGCTGTGTAGCCTGAAGAAAACCACTTGTCAGTGAGGCTAACCGGCAAAAACAGCTTCAGTTTACTAGGGAGCATAACGATTGGACTCTGGAGCAAAGGAAGAAGTCATGTGGTCTAGTGAGTCCAGATTTACCCTTTTCCAGAGTGATGGGCGCATCAGGGTAAGAAGAGTGGTGGCTGAAGTGATGCACCCATCATGCCTAGTGCCCACCGTACAAGCCTGTGGGGGCAGTGCTTTGATCTGGGGTTGCTGCGGTTGGTCAGGCCTAGGTTCAGCAATGTCATGTGCCCAAAGAAGGAGGTCAGCTGACTACCTGAATATACTGAATGACCGGGTTATTCTATCAATGGATTTTTTCTTCCCTGATGGCACGGGCACATTCACAGATGACATTGCCAGGATTCATCAGGCTCAAATTGTGAAACAGTGGTTCAGAGAGCATGAGACATCATTTTCACACATGGATTGGCCACCACAGAGTCAAGACCTAAACGCCATTGAGAATCTTTGGGATATGCTGCATAAGAGTTTGTGCAGTGGTCCAAATCTCCCAACATTAGTACAAGATCTTGGGGAAAAATTAATGCAACTCTGGAAAGAATTAAATGTTGTGACACTGCAGAAGTTTGTGGAAACAATGCCACAGCGAATGCATGACGTAATCAAAGCTAAAGGCAGTCCAACGAAATATTAGAGTGTGTGACCTATTTTATTGGCCAGGCAGTGTGTGTATATATGTATATAGATACGCAGTGGTGCTTGAAAGTTTGTGACATACACTATATATATAATACACTATATATATATATATATATATATATATATATATATATATATATATATATATATAGTGTAACTCCAAGTAAATCAAACTGTCCACTTAGGAAGCAACACTGATTGACAATCAATTTCACATGCTGTTGTGCAAATGGAATAGACAACAGGTGGAAGTTATTGGCAATTAGCAAGACACACTCAATAAATGAGTGGTTTTGCAGGTGGGGACCACTTCTCAGTACCTATGCTTTCTGGCTGATATTTTGGTCACTTTTGAATGTTGGTGGTCCTTTCACACTCGTGGTAGCATGAGACGGACTCTACAACCTCCAGCAGGCCAAACCGAATCCACAGATGGGGGTTGTGCTCACAGCCCAACACCGTGCAGGACGCTTGGCATTTGCCAGAGAACACCAGGATTGGCAAATTCGCCACTGGCGCCCTGTGCTCTTCACAGATGAAAGCAGGTTCACACTGAGCACGTGACAGACGTGACAGAGTCTGGAGACGCCGTGGAGAGCGATCTGCTGCCTGCAACATCCTTCAGCATGACCGGTTTGGCAGTGGGTCAGTAATGGTGTGGGGTGGCATTTCTTTGGAGGGCCGCACAGCCCTCCATGTGCTCGCCAGAGGTAGCCTGACTGCCATTAGGTACTGAGATGAGATCCTCAGACCACGTGAGACCATATGCTGGTGCGGTTGGCCCTGGGTTCCTCCTAATGCAGGACAATGCTAGATCTCATGTGGCTGGAGTGTGTCAGCAGTTCCTGCACTATGGACTGGCCCGCCCGTTCCCCAGACCTAAATCTGATTGAGCACATCTGGGACATCATGTCTCGCTCCAACGTCACGTTGCACAACAGACTGTCCAGGAGCTGGCGGATGCTTTAGTCCAGGTCAGGAGCATGCCCAGGTGTTGTAGGGAGGTCATACAGGCACGTGGAGGCCACACACAATACTGAGCCTCATTTTTACTCGTTTTAAGGACATTACATCAAAGTTGGATCAGCCTGTAGTGTGATTTCCAATTGAATTTTGTGTGTGACTCCAAATCCAGGCCTCCATTAGTTAATAAATTAGATTTCCATTGATGATTTTTGTGTGATTTTGTTGTCAGCACATTCAACTTTGTACAGAACAAAGTATTCAATGAGAATATTTCCTTCATTCAGATCTAGGATGTGTTATTTGAGGGTTCCCTTTATTTTTTTGAGCAGTGTATATATTTTACTAGCTAGCATAAATAACGCTTTTGCTAATGAAAAATGTAACTGATGAATTTGCTGAGGATGTAATTAAGGATGTAATTAAATTAGCAAATTCATCAGTTACATTAGCAAAAGCGTTATTTATGCTAGCTAGTAAAATGGGCATTGAAAATACAAGAGTCACAATATAGACAATATAACAATAAACTACTCATTTTAACAAGCTTTTTTTACAGATACACATGACGTGCAGCTCAATAAAGACATGATGTACAATTGTTTGTTTTCTGTAGTTACACATCACTATATCGACTCACAAGGTATGTGTATCCACTTACAAATGCATTGTACACTGTTCATTTGAAAATTCTGGTTCTTTATTCATTAATGCTTAGTTGACAACACGATCAGGAATATATTATTGAATGGCTATTGTTAATATTATTATTATTCTTTAAACATTATCATTTTTTTAACAATATGAAAAGGAAACAGATCATTGAAAATCTATATCCAGGATTAATAAAAAACTTTTTCACAATTGTTTGTGCTTTTGAGGAAACTGCACTTCACTGGCAAATATAAAAAAATCAGGCAGATTTTGTGGTGTTTATCATGACTTATGTGGCTGGAATTTTTGGTAATCCGAACTCATCAACCAGAACACCATCCTGAAGAACAAACAGAAACATAAATAAATTAATAGAATGTGCAGTGGTTTGTACTGTGGTTTCACAGAAAGTCTGAACTCCGCAGAAATTTCTATATTTCTGCATAACTTTTGACCTAAAACATTTCCGATTTTCACACAAGTCCCAAGAACCCAATTAAACAAATGAGACAAATTATACTTGGTCATCCATTTATTTCTGAAAATAATCCAATATTACATATATATATATATGGGTGGTAAAAGTATGTCAACCTTTGCTTTCAATATCTGGTGTGAGATTGTTGTACAATGATAATTCCCATTTCCAGTAATTGTTGATCAATCCTGCACAACAGCTTGAAAGAATTTTAGCCTATTCCTCCATACAGAACAGCTTCAGTTCTGGGATGCTGGTGGGTTTTTTTCCACATGAACTGCTCATTTCAGGCCATTCCACAACACTTCTATTGCATTAAAGTCAGGGCTTTGATCTGGTCATTCCACAACATTAACTTTCTTCTTCGTCTTTGGTAGAACGACTTGTGTCCTTAGGGTCGCTGTCTTGCTACATGGCCCACATTCTCTTGAGATTCAGTTCACGAACAGATGCCCTGAAACTTTCCTTGAAAATTTGCTTGTATAATTCAGAATGCAAGATGCAACCCATCCTGGTCCAGATGTAGCAAAACAATCCCAAAACATGGTTTTGTGCTAGAATGCAGTATTTTCCTTTCTACAGACAAGTCTCATTTAAACGTAAAAGTTACTTTATTTGCTATTACATGCCTTGCTCATTGAGTGATCTTTGTTGGTCAACCACCCTGGGGAGGATATTAATGGTCTTTAATTTCCTCTATTTGAACACTCAAGATGGTTTTGTAACTTTACCAGCCTGATGAGAATCAACAACTCATTTTCTGAAGTCCTGAGAAATTTTGTGCCATGATACACTTCCACAAATGTGTTGTGAAAATCAGATTTTGATAGGTCCTGGTTATCTAAATATAACAACGTGCCAGGTTCACATACTTTTGCCACCACTCACAAATATGTAATAATGGACATTTTATCTATATAAAAATTACAAAGTATAATATTTGTATTTTATGAATTTTCTTCTCATTATTTACTTTTAGGGCTTGGTGATGTTTTAGGTGATATTTATGCTGAAATCTAGAATATTTAGAAATAGAAAAAATGTTCAAGAATGCTTAAATGTATTCTTCAGGAACTATCAGGAATGTACGAAGGAGCACTAAGGACTAACATACATTAGAATGGGGAATTTGATATTAATATTGGGATTTATAATCAAATATTATCAGAGTGAATAAACAAAGCTGCAATGATAAATAAAATTTGTGGTTAGTGATATGAATACTTGTGAGTAGAACCTTATTGGTTTTGCTGTCGCTTGGCATTCCTTCTGGTATTGAGGGAGCAGACGAGGCTTCATCCAGGTAAGAGCTGTCATCATCCAGCAATAATTCATCTCCAAGGGCATCCAACTCTTGAGACGGATTTAAAAAACACACTCAGATTTTCTCTGGATTGTCACCATTGTCTCACATACACACATACACATATACACATCCACCTGCTTCTAGTTCATCCTCATCAATTTCCGGTGTACCATAGCTGCGGCTCAGAGCCTCTTGCACTTCATTGGCTTCCTCCATCATGTCCTCAAGCTGGTCTTGTAGGTCCTAATAGACAGTCATAGATATGAGATTAATTATTAATTTATTCTATAGCTGCTAAAATAAAATTAGAACTTGAACATTTGTCACATTCAGTGAGTGAAACATACAATCAAATGTAGAAAATCCCCATTCAAATATAACATTATTTATAAATATGTACCAGGAATGATTGCATAATCACATACCAATGCATCAATCACTCGGCTTAGACTTAGGACGGCTTAGACTGTAAAAACATAGCATAAATAGAGGAGAATAATTTGGGAAAAGTCCTGACGAGACCAAGGCATCTGAAAACTGCTGTATGAGAAAGAATGTGTTCATGATTTAACTACATCCAATTTAAGAATCCATAGGCAGCTTTTCATTCTTGGATTTCCCGAGTTTTTAAAGTCCAATTTTGCTTTTGATTCTGAAACAGCCTTAACCAACATCCATCTACAACCTGAATACAACACATGTGCTCCCATTATTTATGTGGAAAGATATGCACCTAACAATGAAACTTAGTGCCTTCAAAACATGTAAGCATTTAACACATGCTATCTATACCCAGCCGAGTTTAAATGAGCAACTAAATAATTCAGCTTTTCCTGACTTGTAATTGCACAGATAATAGTAATAATAACAATAATAATAATAATAATAATAATAATCGGCAACACAGGTGCAAGATTGGAACCACCGCTGGACAGGGAACCAGTCCATCATAGGGAAAATGTGTACTCACGCACTCACTCACAACGGGACACTTTAATGATACCAATTGACCCATGGCTTGTCTTTGGAATGTGGGAGGAAACCAGAGTACCCAGACAAACTCCACCCAGTCAGAGTCCAGGCTGGGAATCGAACCACTGGTATCGAACCTCTGGAGCTGCAAGGCAACAGCGCTAACCACTGTGCCACCCTTCTGCCCTGGTATGTAATTATACGATTAAACATGCAATGGAAACCCATACATTGTCATACTCTAACATTTTCTAAAATACTGTACATGCTGATGATCCAAAACATTGTGACCTCCTGGTCTGTAACGATGTTTTAGGTACGTTCCATGTGTCAAACTGATATCTACATCAACACCTCCGGAACTCAAGGTTTCCCAGTAGAACATTGCCCAGAGCTTCACAATTCCTCCACTGGCTTGGCTTCTTCCCAATGTACAGCCTGGTGAAACCACTTTCCCTGATAAAAGAAAATTGTTCTCACTGGACCAGACAACCTTCTAATTTATCTAAACTAATAAGTCATGGAGTCATAGTTCAAATAAAATGTAAAATATGAACATCGGCATTAAGTAGTCGGATACACCGAGTCACTCTCGGATCTTGGGTCTAAGCAGGAAAGTCGTTGGCGGCACTTTGTCCTCAGATAACCGGAGGAGGGACAGAGTTACTGCCCTCTGGTGTGGCCCCTTGCCTCAAAAGTTGTGCCTCAATAGCTCTTCTGTACATTTGGCAAATTCTGGATAGTCGACATTGCTCTCATGCATCCAGGAGCGTTGGGCACCGTGGTCCAGTTTTCTGGCCATAACAATTTGGCACATGTTAACATGCTTCCCATTTCTGCCGCATACAACATGTCGGCTGCAAGCTCCAACTGGTACTTACCATCTAGGGCATGAGTGGGACTGTACCATGTGCAATTGTATTAAATATGGGTGACTGCTAAATGCTGTAAATGTAAACTAATATATCCCCGACAATGACATGCACAGTTGCAATACAGTCTGAGATTTTTCTTGGTCTGCCACTTCGGGAGTTCCTTAACTAGAACTGTGCCTGTGGTCTTCCATTGCCTCACTATGTTCCTCACAGTGGAAACTGACAGCTGAAATCTCTGAGAGAGCTTTTCCCTTTCCCTCAACCATGATGTTGAACAACCTTTGTTTTCAGGCCATTTGAGAGTTGTTTTGAGGCTCCCATGTTGCCACTCTTCAGAGAAGATGCAAAGATTAGAAAAACTTCCAATTGGCCACCTTAACACTTTCTCATAGTTGGATTCACTTGTGTATGTAGATCAAGGGTCAATGAGCTTACAAAACAAATTTTGTGTTCCAATAATTAGTGCTAAAGGTATTCAAATGACAAGGGTGCCCAAATTTATGCACCTGCCTAATTTTGTTTGAATAATTACTGCACACTTTCTGTAAAACCTATAAACTTAATTTCACTTCTCAAATATCACGGTGTTCATCTGCTATATGATATATTTACCTGAAATTGCTGAGCTGGACAACCAATGATTTATAAAGAAAAATCATGAAAATTATCAGGGGTGCCCAAACTTTTTCATACGACTGTATGATAATCAATGTTAGAGCGCTCTTATAATTTTGGCTCTTTGGTGTATAATCCACACTATTCAATCTTCTAGGAGTACCATTTATCTAAGCTATAAGGTATGTTCCAAAATGCAGAAATACTTCAATCTGATCCATCTTCACTTGCTTATAGGCCTTTTTCATCTCTTTTGCTCCAATCTTCATAGCCTCAACCTACAAAAGAACACAACAGAAAAAGATCTGCATTTATAAATTTGTATGTTATAAAAAATGTATGTTAAAAGTATGTTATTTACACATTCATGACTAACACACCAATTTACTAAACATAAATCCGGCACTAATTAATCCTGCTGGTCTCAAAGCAGTGAAGGTGAGAGTGGAGGACTGTGGTTTGAGAGAAAAGATTGACTTACTGTCATTTTGGTATCCTTTAGGGATTGAATGGTATAGTTGGCCTGTTCCATGTTAAAGGACTGCTGGGTGAGCTGATCCTTTTGGCTCTCATATCTTTATCACAACAAGACACAGAATATCAATAACAGATACAGTAACACAAATTCTCAGGTTGTGAGTGCTGGTCACAGTTTTTCCTACTCTAACACACCTTATATAAATCATCAGAATTTACCACATTTAGTTAAAAACCCAATTTGGACAGGATTGGTTTTGCATGGGGAATTTAGGTAATGCAGTCTTTTACAGGTGCTACTCAGTGATTTGAGTTTGCCTGGATTGGCTATGTCAGTGTTTTTACCCCTCTTTCAGAAAATTACAGACAATTTACCGCACTATTTTTGACTGACTCTGAGGTGCACATCTCTGCAATTTTGCATACAGATACCTTCTTTTGTCGGCTTTTATTCACTTACATAAGCTTACCAAAATCTAAAAAAGGAACCCTTTGTTTTTCTATGGGTCATATAGCTTACTCTGTGAAAGCATAAGAGAAAGCGTGAATGTCGGCAATGCAGGCTGATTTATAGGTGTCATGACAATGATAGCTACATATAAATAGCTTTGCTATATCTTCACATACAATATCATGCAACTAGAAACAAAGTACTGAATATTACTGTTCACTGTATCACTGCCAGTTCATTAAACATCTATGGCTACTGTGATAAACCTACTGCTGAATGTGGTGATATATGGTTTCTCCTTTCTTTCAGTAGGTGTTGTAACAGTTTGCTCCTACTAGTTTTCTGTCATTCTAGTTTCATGGCAATTAAAATTGATTTAAGACAGATTTTTAATTTCCTTAAGCCCTTTGGCTTTAAGGGACGAATGGACGTTGATAGGATGGAGGTTAAATGGCGCATACCTGTATGTTAATATCTCTTCCAGTATCCAATATCTCTCCAACTGTTAGCACTGTCACCTCACAGCTCCAGAGGTTCCAGGTCGGATTACGGATCATTGCCTTTCTGGAGTTTTCATGCGTCTCTGTGGGCTTTCTCTGGATACTCCTTTTTAACTCCCACATTCCAAAGACATGCATTAGGTTAAGTGTTAAATTTAAAGCCGATGTGCAGTACAGTTATGGGAAACGTTTAGTTAACAGTTATTGCAGCACAAGAGGGAGATTTATAAGTACCGACCATTTTAAGTACCGACCACAGTATAGTTAACTCCTTGTACAGTCTCCTACTTAGAAAGATGTGAGAGGTCTGTAATTTTCATCATAGGTACACTTCAACTATGAGAGACAAAATGAGGAAAAAATCCAGGAAATCACATTGTAAGATTTTTAAAGAAATTAATTGTAAATTATGGTGAAAAATAAGTATTTGGTCAATAACAAAAGTTCAACTCAGTACTTTGTAACATAACCTTTGTTGGCAATGACAGAGGTCAAACGTTACCTGTAAGTCTTCACCAGGTTGGCACACACTGTAGCTGGTATTTTGGCCCATTCCTCCATGCAGATCTCCTCTAGAGCAGTGATGTTTTGGGGCTGTCGCTGAGCAACACTCACTTTCCACAACTACCTCCACAAATTTTCTAATGGGGTTGAGGTCTAGAGACTGGCTAGGCTACTCCAGGACCTTGGATTGCTTTTTACGGAGCCACTCCTTCGTTGCCCTAGTAGTGTGTTTGGGATCATTGTCATGCTGGAAGACCCAGCCACGTTCCAACTTCAATGCTCTCACTGATGGAAGGAGGTTTTGGCTTAAAATCTCATGATACATGGCCCCGTTCATTCTTCCCTTAACACGGATCAGTCGTCCTGTCCCCTCTGCAGAAAAACAGCCCCAAAGCATGATGTTTCAACCCCCATGCTTCACAGTAGGTATGGTGTTCTTGGGATGCAACTCAGCATTCTTCTTCCTCCAAACACGACGAGTTGAGTTTTTAACAAAAAGTTCTATTTTGGTTTCATCTGACCACATGATATTCTCCCAATCCTCTTCTGGATCATCCATATGCTCTCTGGCAAACTTCAGACGGGCCTGGACATGTACTGGCTTAAGCAGGGGGACACGCCTGGCACTGCAGGATCTGAGTCCCTCTCGGCGGTAGTGTGTTACTGATGGTAGCCTTTGTACTTTGGTTCCAGCTCTCTGCAGGTCATTCATCAGGTCCCTCCGAGATTTTTGCTTACTGTTCTCATGATCATTTTGACCCCACGGGATGAGATCTTGCGTGGGGCCCCAGATCAAGGGAGATTATCAGTGGTCTTGTATATTTTCCATTTTCTTACAATTGCTCCCACAGTTGATTTATTCACACCAACCTGCTTTGCCTATTGTAGATTCACTCTTTCCAGCCTGGTGCAGGTCTACAATTTTTCTTCCTGGTGTCCTTTGACAGCTCTTTGGTCTTGGCCATGGTTGAGTTTGGAGTCTGACTGTTTGAGGGGGCTGTGGACAGGTGTCTTTTATACAGATAACGAGGTCAAATAGATGCCATTAATACAGGTAACAAGTGGAGGACAGAAGAGCTTCTTAAAGAAGTTACACGTCTGTGAGAGCCAGAAATCTTGCTTGTTTGTGGGTGACCAAATACTTACTTTCCACCATGATTTAAAATTAAATTCTTTAAAAATCCTACAATTGATTTTTAAATCATTGATTGTGATTTCCTGGATTTTTTTTTGGCTCATTTTGTCTCTCATAGTTGAAGTGTACCTATTGTGAAAATAACAGATCTCTCTCATCTTTCTAAGTATGAGAACTTGCACAATCAGTGGCTGACTAAATACTTTTTTGCCCCACTGTACATTTAGCAGGCTGCTGGGTGTAGGTCGCCCACAAGCCTGTGTGAATTTGTATGGTTAAAAGGGAACATGAAAGCACAGGCTTTTGTGCAAATGTCATCCTACTGATGCACCTTCTACCTTGTTTTCATTTGCCGCTTCTATTATCAGCAAGAGGCACTTCTGGTTTTATCAACAGAATAAACTTGAAGTCTGCATAAAGTCAGCTTTTAACAACAGTAGTCAGCAATGATTCACACATAATAATAATGTCATAGTTGGTGGTGAAAATGTCCTGCTCCTTTCTTTTGAACATTAGCAAACAACATCAACTTTAGCTTCACATCAGGCAAACTGTGAATTCAGATAAATCAATGTTTCTCCCCATTCATGGTTTTCAGGGGCTCCGGTAGGTAGCTCGGTGAGTAGAACTTCAGTGGGTTGAATTTAATACAAGTTGTAGCAAAATGAATCGTCATTAATGCATGCACTTCATTATGCAAAAAAAATTTCTTCCATAAATGTACTGCTTTTACCTTCGTGTTGGTAGATATTTATGTATATAGTGACATTCTGTATTGATGATGGTGGCATATTAAGTATTCACTGTCATTATTTGGGTGGAACAGTAATTCTAATTTATGCTCTTTAACTAAGGCAGTAAGTAATATTTGCACAGCAGAAATATTTTCATCTTAGTGTTATGCAAAAATTAGGCATCCTGGTCGAAATACAGAAAAGAACTTGGTTTAGATGGTGTTGATGCAAATTTTGCTGAAACATTAACAAGTCAAATAAGTCAATTAAAACCCTGCAAAAATACTAGTTAATCATCTGAAAATCTGTCTAGCCCAACACTAAATGGACACAGGTTTGAGTCCCTGTGGTTCTATCTGGTCAGATGCCACTTGCAGGCATGACTGGTTGTCTTAGTGAAGGAAGGCCAGTCGGGGATTCACCTCCCGGCACTGCAAGAGGGAACCACACCCAGCCCTGCACTTATGCCTGCACCCTGCGTTCTCTAGGGATAAGTGCTAGAGACCAGAACAAAAAAAAAGTTATATGTCATATTTCCATTTTAAAATGTGGGCATTATTTGTGAAATGTCAGATTTAAGTGTACTTCCTACAGAGAAGTTACTTTCATTTTGAAAATCTACAAAACATGTCATTTGACTAGGGGTTCCCAGAATATTGCAACAGCCTGTCAATACAGTAACGCAAGCAGGTGTGTTAGACTATACCAGACTCCTATATATACTGGTGTATAACAAGCAAATTAGTAAGAATTAAAAGAGCAATCTGGCCACAATTTTCCCCTTATGCTGTTCGTCATGTTTGGTGTGTAAAGCTACACTCACCGGCCACTTTATTAGGCACACCTGTTCAACTGCTCATTAACACAAATATTTAATCAGCCAATCAAATTTCATCAACTTGATGCATTTAGGTATGTATCCACGGTCAAGATGAGCTGTTGAAGTTCAAACCAAAGCAAGATAATGTAGAAGAAAGCTTTTTAAAATGACTTTTAATGTGGCATGGTTGTTGGTGCTAGATGGGCTGGTCTGACTATTTCAGAAACTGCTGATCTACTGGGGTTTTCACACTCAGCCATCTCTAGGATTTACAGAGAATGGTCTGAAAGAGAAAATATTTGGTGAGCAGCTGTTCTCTACCCAAAAAATGTCTTGTTGATACCAGAGATTAGGGAGAATACAGTGGTGCTTGAAAGTTTGTGAACCCTTTACAATGTTCTGTATTTCCGCGTAAATATGACCTAAAACATCAGATTTTAATACAAGTCCTAAAAGTAGATAAAGAGAACCCAGTTAAACAAATGACACAAAAATATTATACTTGGTCATTTATTTATTGAGGAAAATGATCCAATATTACATATTAGTGCGTGGCAAAAGTACGTGAACCTGTAGGATTAACAGTTACTTTGAAGGTGAAATTAGAGTCAAGTGTTTTTAATCAATAGGATGACAGGTGTGATTGGGCACCCTGTTTTATTTAAAGCACAGGGATCTATCAAAGTCTGCTCTTCACAACACATGTTTGTGGAAGTGTATTCACAAAGGAGATTTCTGAGGACCTCAGAAAAAGAGTTGTTGATGCTCATCGGGCTGGAAGAAGTTACAAAACCATCTCTAAAGAGTTTGGACTCCACCAATCCACAGTCAGACAGATTGTGTACAAATGGAGGAAATTCAAGACCATTGTTACCCTCCCCAGGAGTGGTCGACCAACAAAGATCACTCCAAGAGCAAGGCGTGTAATAGTTGGTGAGGTCACAAAGGACCCCAGGGTAACTTCTAAGCAACTGAGGGCCTCTCTCATATTGGCTAATGCTAATGTTCATGAGTCCACCATCAGAAGAACACTGAACAACAATGGTATGCATGACAGGGTTGCAAGGAGAAAGCCACTGCTCTCCAAAAAGAACATTGCTGCTCATCTGCAGTTTGCTAAAGATCACGTGGACAAGCCAGAAGGCTATTGGAAGAATATTTTGTGGACGGATGGGACCAAAATAGAACTTTTTGGTTTAAAAGAAAAGCGTTATGTTTGGAGAAAGGAAAACACTGCATTCCAGCATAAGAACCTTATCCCATCTGTGAAACATGGTGGTGGTAGTATCATGGTTTGGGCTGTTTTTTTTTTTTTTTTTTTTTTTTTTTTTTTTGCTGCATCTGGGGGCCAGGACGGCTTGCCATCATTAATGGAACAATGAATTCTGAATTATATCAGAGAATTCTAAAGGAAAATGTCAGGACATCTGTCCATGAACTGAATCTCAAGAGAAGGTGGGTCATGCAGCAGGACAACGACCTACCAAAGAATGGTTAAAGAAGAATAAAGTTCATGTTTTGGAATGGACAAGTCAAAGTCCTGACCTTAATCCAACTGAAATGTTGTGGAAGGACCTGAAGCGAGCAGTTAATGTGAGGAAACCTACCAACATCCCAGAGTTGAAGCTGGTGCACAGGGGGGTCACACCTAATACTGAAAGCAAAGGTTCACATACTTTTGCCACTCACTAATATGTAATATTGGATCATTTCCCTCAATAAATAAAAGACCAATTCTAATATTTTTGTCTCATTTGTTTAACTGGGTTCTCTTTATCTACTTTTAGGACTTGTGTGAAAATCTGATGATGTTTTAGTTCATTTTTATGCAGAAATATAGAAAATTCTAAAGGGTTCACAAACTTTCAAGCACCCCTACACAACAGTAACTCAAACCCCTACACAACCAAGTTATGCAGAAGAGCACATAACACGTCAAACCTTGAAGCAGATGGGTTACTGCAGCAGAAAGACCACACCAGGTGCCACTCCTGTCAGCTAAGAACAGGCAACTGATGCTACAAATCACACAGGCTCACCAAAACCGGAAAACAGAAGATTGTTTCAGAGGATGTGTCCTTTTCTGCTGCTACATTCAGATGGTATGGTCAGAAATCAAAAAGCTCAATTTGCCTCAAACTATTTTCTTGAACATGACCAGATCTCAATCCAATAGAGCACCTTTGGGATGCGACTCTGATTCAGCCACCTTGTTGAATCAGAGTCATGAAGATTTAAGGCAGTTCTGAACACAAAAGGGTCCAACCCGGTACTAAGAAGATGTACCTAATAAAGTGGCCGATCTGTGTATAAGGCTAATGATGCTAACAAGTTAGGGAATTAATCATTTTTAGAATAACCGGTAAATATAATGTGATAATAATTCTGCAATGGTATCATTTTTATTTTTGTGTGTAATGGTAAACACACAAATAAAAAATTATAACCATATCGACTGAATCATGTCTAATATACAGTTTCATCTTCAAACTCTGGGCCACATTTCCTGTCTGAATCTAATGATTTCCTTAATTGTACTTAAGTGCTTTTCCTATTCCTTGAATATAACACTGTGGATGGTTGCCATGTTTTACTGAATTCTCAGTGGACAATCATTAACCCTTGTTAGTGCACTACATTACTACCAATAATGCAACTAGTGTTCAACTAATGTACACTACCTTCATATACCTTCACATTCCACAATGCATAGTGATTTCTGGAGTGTGGCGCATCGTTGACATGAAATTGTGTTGTAAGCTACATAACAGAAGTGTCCATAGTGATTCCTTTCAGCTCTCAATTTACTAAAATGGCTAAGGGTATGAATATTAATGTAAAACTCTTGCAGTGTGAGTTAAGCTCTTGCTCAGTGAAATGACACTTCATGTTCAAGAAACAACAACCAGCATTTCACTCCGTTGAAATTATGGATAATAAAGAACACTGTTAGAGGTGTTTAGTTATCTACTATTAAAACATGACTCAAATTTGGAAACGTCTCGACGTGTTTCCAACGCAAGTATTCTGTTCCGACATCCCTCTTACTAAATGCTGTAGTGTCCTTTATAGAACAGACTAATTAGTTGATAGGAAATGAGGGAGAAAGGAAACGATTTCAGACGCAGCTCTTGTGTCTTAATGCAACACTGATTAATTACACATGGAACTGGAACCAATTGATACATTACTGCCCATCAAATCTGCATTCTCAAGTTTGTTATTGCATGCAGTTATAGTTACGGTTATGCAAAATTCTACTTTATCACAGTTCCAGTGGTGCATGACAGTTTGTGAACCATTTACAATTATTGATATATCTACATTAATATGTTCTAAAACATCACATTTTCACACAAGTCCTAAAAGTAGATAAAGAGAACCCAAGTAAGCAAATAAGACAAAAATATTAGCCTGCTTGGTTATTTATTTATTGAGGAAACTGATCCAATATTACATATTAGTGAGTGGCAAAAGTATGTGAACCTTTGCTTTCAGTATCTGGTGTGACCCCCCTGTGCAGCAATAACTGCAACTAAACATTTCCTGTAACTGTTGATCAGTCCTGCACACCGGCTTGGAGGAATTTTAGCCCATTCCTCCGTACAGAACAGCTTCAGCTCTCGGATGTTGGTGGGTTACCTCACATTATCTGCTCGCTTCAGGTCCTTCCACAACATTGCTATTGGATTAAAGTCAGGACTTTGACTTGACCATTACAAAACGTTAACTTTATTCTTCTTTAACCATTCTTTGGTAGAACGACTTGTGTGCTTAGGGTCGTTGTCTTGCTGCATGACCCACCTTCTCTTGAGATTCACTTCATGGACAGATGTCCTGACATTTTCCTTCAGAATTCTCTGATATAATTCAGAATTCTTTGTTCCAGCAATGATGGCAAGCCGTCCTGGCCCAGATGCAGCAAAACAGGCCCAAACCATGATACTACCACCACCATGTTTCACAGATGGGATAAGGTTTTTATGCTGAAATGCAGTGTTTTCCTTTCTCCAAACATAACGCTTTTCTTTTAAACCAAAATGTTCTATTTTGGTCTCATCCGTCCACAAAACATTCTTCCAATAGCCTTCTGGCTCGTCCACGTGATCTTCAGCAAACTGCAGACGAGTAGCAATGTTCTTTTTGGAGAGCAGTGACTTTCCTCCCTTGCAACCCTGCCATACACACCATTTATTGTTCAGTGTTCTTCTGATGGTGGATTCATGAACATAAACATTAGCCAATATGAGAGAGGCCTTCAGTTTGCTTAGAAGGTACCCTGGGGGTCCTTTGTGAACCTTGCCAACTATTACAATGCCTTGCTCTTGGAGTGATCTTTGTTGGTCCGACCACTCCTGGGGAGGGTAAACAATGGTCTTGAATTTCCATTTGTACACAATCTGTCTGACTGAGGAATTGGTGGAGTCCAAACTCTTTAGAGATGGTTTTGTAACCTTTTTTTTCAGCTTGATGAGCATGACAACTCTTTTTTCTGAGCTCCTCAGAAATCTCCTTTGTTTGTGCCATGATACACTTCCACAAACGTGTTGTGAAGAGCAGACTTTGATAGATCCCTGTTCTTTAAATAAAACAGGGTGCCCACTCACACCTGATTGTCACCCCATTGATTGAAAACACCTGACTCTAATTTCACCTTCAAATTAACTGCTAATCCTAGAGGTTCACATACTTTTGCCACTCACTAATATATGCCACTCAATAAATAAATGACCAAGTATTATAATTTGTTTCATTTGCTTAACTGGGTTCTCTTTATCTACTTTTAGGACTTGTGTGAAAATCTGATGATGTAGGTCATATTTATGCAGAAATATAGAAAATTATAAAGGGTTCACAAACTTTCAAGCACCACTGTACATATCTGTGAGTAACAAATGTATGTGAACCTCCAGGTTTAGCAGTTAATCTGAAGATGAAAACATAATCAGGCATTTTCAATTAATGAGTCGACAACAGGGTGTGAGTGGGCACCCTGCTGTATTTATAGAACAGGAATCTATCAGTCTGATTTTCTCAACATGTTTATGAAAGTGTATCATGACACGAACAAAGGAGAATTTATGGGGACCTCAGAAAGCGTTATTGATATTCTTCAGGCTACAAAATATTACAAACCCAACTTTAAAGAGTTTGGACGTGACCAATTGAGAATTTGATGGATTGTTTACAAATAGAGGACATTTAAGACCACTGTTACTCCTCCCTGGAGTGGTCGACCACCAGAGATCACTGCAAGAGAAAAGCTAGTAATCCATGTCCATGAGGTCACAAAGGAACCCAGGGTCACTTCTACGCAAGTAAAAACCTCTCTCACATTTGCTAATGTTAATTCCATTAGTCCACCATCAAGATGGGAACAAAATGGAACTTTTTGGTTTAAATCAGAAAAGTTTTCTTGAGAAAGTAAAACACTGCATTCATACCGTATCATAGTTTGGGCAATATATCATAGTTTTACTGCATCTGGGCCAAGATGAATTGCCATCAGTGATGGCTATGGACGATGGAATAATTATTATAATAGTGGTTCCCAAAGTTTATACAGCATACTCCGATCTAGAAGTCAGTTTTTACCCCAGTAATCGGATTACTCAAAGAATGTATACCAGTAACCCGATTATAATCAGTGTTTTAGGCCTGCAAATGCAAGTGCACAAACATTCCCCCACGGTTGTCAGGTCTGCGTATTTCTAAAGACTTGGCTTTATTTGTCTTCTTTTACCACTGACTTTAGAAGAAATTGGTGAGATGATGGGAGGTTTCCCATTATCTGATTACTGACGTGTAGGTATACTTGTTGATCGGATTACAGACAAAATCTGATATTATGCAGTTATCAGATTTTTAAGTGCATGTAAACACACATGCACTTAAATCAGGTAATGGGGAACCTCCAGGTTTACATGACTCAGGAAGCAATTGGATTTGCAGCCAGCCAATGATCTCATTGTAATATGTGGAAACTTAAAACTTCAATATAATATATATATATATATATATATATATATATATATATATATCTATAATATATATATATATATAAAGGAGTGGTTTCTGCAGGTGGGCACCACAGAATACTTCTCAGTACCTATGCTTTCTGGCTGATATTTTGGTCACTTTTTGAATGTTGGTGGTGCAATTCACACTCGTGGTAGCATGAGGCGGACTCTACAACCCACACCACAAGGTGGCTCAGGTAGTGTAGCTCATCCATGATGGCACATCAATGCGAGCCTGTGGCAAGAAGGTTTGCTGGTGTCTGTCAGCGTAGTGTCCAGAGGCTGGATACAGGAAAGACAGGCCAGTACACCAGGAGACGTGGAGGAGGCCGTAGGAGGGCAAACAACCCCAGCAGCAGGACTGCTACCCCATCCGCTTTTGTACAAGGAGGAACAGGAGGAGCACTGCCAGAGCCTTGCAAAATGACCTCCAGCAGGCCACAAATGTGCAAGTGTCTGCACAAGCGGTTAGAAACCGACTCCTTGTGGAAGGTATGAGGGCCCGACGTCCACAGATGGGGGTTGTTCTCACAGCCCAACACCGTGCAGGACGCTTGGCATTTGCCAGAGAACACCAGGACTGGCAAATTCGCCACTGGCGCCCTGTGCTCTTCACAGATGAAAGCAGATTCACACTGAGCACATGTGACAGACGTGACAGAGTCTGGAGACGCCATGGAGAACGATCTGCTGCCTGCAACATCCTTCAGCATGATCGGTTTGGCAGTGGGTCAGTAATGGTGTGGGGTGGCATTTCTTTGGAGGGCCGCACAGCCCTCCATGTGCTCGTCAGAGGTAGCCTGACTGCCATTAGGTACCGAGATCCTCAGACCCCTTGTGAGACCATATGCTGCTGCGGTTGGCCCTGGGTTCCTCCTAATGCAGGACAATGCTAGACCTCATGTGGCTGGAGTGTGTCAGCAGTTCCTGCAAGTTGAAGGCATTGAAGCTATGGACTGGCCCGCCCGTTCCCCAGACCTGTATCCGATTGAGCACATCTGGGACATCATGTCTCGCTCCATCCACCAACGTCACACGTTGCACCACAGACTGTCCAGGAGTTGGTGGAAGCTTTAGTGCAGGTCTGGGAGGAGACCCCTCAGGAGACCATCGGCCACACACAATACTGACCCTCAGTTTAATTTTTGTTTTTCCAGTTTAATTTTGTGTGTGACTCCAAATCTAGGCCTCCATTGGTTAATAAATTTGATTTCCATTGATGATTTTTGTGTGATTTTGTTGTCAGCACATTCAACTTTGTACAGAACAAAGTATTCAATGAGAATATTTAATTCATTTAGATGTAGGATGTGTTATTTGAGTGTTTCCTTCAATTTTTTGAGCAACATATATATACACTGCGTTTAAGAGAGTTCCCAAAGTGTTTGATAGCCGTTTCGTTGCCTTTAATTCTGTGGCGTGTTTAATTCCAGGGTTGCCAGATCCAGCGAGAAAACCACAGACCTGACAACCGTCGGGGAACACTTGTGCACATGCGCAGTCTAAAAACACCGATCATAATCAGGTAAGTGGTATACATGCAATGAATACTCTGATTTCTGGGGTAAAATCCAGCTCTCTTTATTTCTTAATCTGCTTTCTAGATTGGAGTACACTGTATACATGGCCACTTGAATAATCGAATAACTGCAGAAATCTAATCATTACTGGATTATTAAGTACATGTATACGCACTTAAACTGTAAATTACTGTTTAAAATAAATTCCAGTGGAGTTTAATTATACCACAAAATTCTAAGGGACAATGTCAGGACAATGCCATGAACTGAATCTCAAGAGTATGTGAGTCATGCAGCAAGACAACAACCCTAAGCTCAAACCCAAGTCGTTCCGCCAAACAATGGTAAATGAAGAATAAAGTTAAGGTTTTGCCAAGTCAAAGCCCTGACCTCAGTCCACTAGAAAAGTTGTAGAAGAACTTCATTGAAATGAGCAGTCCATTTGAGGAAACCCACCAACATCCCAGAGTTGAAGCTGTTCTGTATGTTCTGTTAATTTCTTCTAAGCCAATGTGTCACACAAAATACTGAAAGCTTCACCTATTTTTGCCACTCGCAGATATGTAATATTAGATCATTTTTCTTATTAAATAAATAGGCAAGTATGTTTTTTCTCATTTGTTTAACTTGGTTCTATTTATCTACTTGTAGATAAATGTGAAATCTGTCTGAAATCTGATGGTGCTTTATCTCATATTTATGTACAAATATAGAAAATCTAAAGGGTTCTAAAGGGTTCACAAACTTTAAAGCATCGCTGTAGCTGACTAGAAATTTTCTACTTCCGCAAGCTGTCATTGTTATGCAAATGCATTCAAACTTTTGATTTGCACGCACAGTTTTTATTTATTATTATAAAATTTGTCATTTTTGATTTATCATCACGTCACTTTTGGAACTTGTTTTGCGCGGTTGGAGAAACTACCTTGTTACTTACATGGTTAGAGAAGTAATCTCTTAAAATGTCTCCGTCAAATCAGTTTTCCGATCATGGGCTGAAAGAGTATGATTGCTGCATTTATTAGAACCATCCATTAATTCCACATGCAAGATGACAGCATTTAAGGCCAAATAAAGTATTAGTAAATAGTAATAGTAAAAAAGTATAATGTAAATAGTACAGTTTGCAGATGACATTACTATAGTAGGTCTGATATCAGACAACTACAGGACGTGCAACATCTGGTCAGGTGCTGCTCGAATAACAACCAGGACCGCAACACCGCTAAAACCAAAGACATCACGATAGGCTTCAGAAAAACAAGACTGAAAACTCTGTGTACACTCCCTTAAAGTTCCCAAACACGTCACACTTTGTTACAAAATTCTGGGAAACATTTACCTGAGGACCACGGAAAGCAACAGTTTGGTACGTCAGCTGCACTGCTGCCAACCGTATGGACGTAGATCGCATGGCAAAAGTGGCACATTAGGCCTTTAGGAAAACGTTCCCAAACATGCACAGTGTATACACTAGCTGGTTACATAAGAAGGCTAGTAGAATTGCCAGGGACCCAACTGGTACAGGACAATTTAGAGCAAAACAAGTAGACTATTGAACAACATCTATCCAAGAGGACAAGAGCATACAGTGTATATAGATGTGCTCTGTTTTAAAGGTCTGACAAATAAAGTAGTTAGTGAGTTGCGAAAAGCTAAAACAGCCTACGTTATGAAACTGATAGAAGAATCAGGAGGGAAAAGCTCAGTTCTTTGGAAGTATGTAAAAAGGCTTACTAACAGTGATCGTTATAATTAGAAATCCATAATAGCACTGGATATAAACGAAAGGATGAGCAACCACTCTATGGAAATCGCTAATGAATTGAATGCTATTTTTATCAGTAGAAGAACTTGCAGCTACTTTTCAATCAGCAGTTCAATTACAAGATTCAATGAAGGATTCAGGATTCAATATCTTTTTATATTATGGAGGCAGATCAAAGTATCGTTCACAAAATTATTGATCAATTAAATAATTCAAAAGCCATACATATATTTGATCTAGATATTAATTTTATAAAAAAAATATAGTGCAATCCTGATGAGACCTATAGTGCATATGATAAATCTATCCAAAAATGTAGGGAAGTTTCCTCAGAACTGGAAAATGGCCATCATAACCCCAGTCCTTAAGGCAGGAGTACCAGATCAGTTGTGTAACTATAGACCAATATCAATTCTTCCAGCAGTCTCCAAACTAATTGAAGAAAATCAGCTGCTGAACAATTGATTCAAAATCTTGATCACAATAAAATCCTGGACCAAAAACAATTTGAATTTAGGCCTAAGTATTCAACTGAAATGGCAGTATGATATTTTACTGAAGATGTTAAAATTTCATTAGATGCAGGTAAAATGGTTGGAGCTGTATTTTTAGATCTTAAAAAAGCATTTGATACTGTGAATCATGTAATACCTATAAATAAACTAAAGAAGCTTCACTTATCTTAACATATTATAGGATGGTTTAAATCATATTTGGAATACAGGGAGCAATGTGTTAGAAATAACTGGTGTAAGGTCACCCGTTCAGGGTTGTAGCATGGGTATTCCTCAGGGTTCAGTTCTTGGTCCCCTGCTTTTTTGCTTGTACATAAATGATTTACCTGAAGTTTGTAAAGGTACAGAAAGTCAACTGTATGATGATGATACGATCATTTATGTATCAGCAAAGACTCCACAGAGAGCAGCAGAAATATTAATGATCAGTGTTTCTCAATGGCTTAAAGATAATTATTCGTCTTTATATTTCACAAAAACAGTATCAATGTGCCATGACTTGATCACGTATGTCTTACACTGCAACTGTCTGGGGTCAGGCTTCTCAATCTGGAACATACTACCCTTACAAATTAAAACACAAGACAAACTTAAAGTTTTAATGTGAAAGTAAAACAGTGGTTTAAACAGGAACAAACTTGTGAATATTTTACAAATTAATTTGAAACACAGACTTAAAGGAATTGAAATGCATTTATATTGGATCTAGTTATTCAAAAATCTCTGTATGTTTTGTGTATTTGTTTAATATGTGTTTGTTTTCTCTTTCTTTGTACATTTGTATTTTGCTATTTCGCTATTTTTAAAGCCTAACGAGATTGGGGCTGCAAATTAGCTTAAGCTAGATGCCCTATATACAGTACATCTGTTTCATGCTATGTAAAAATGTTTATCTGTATTTCCCTACCAAATAAACAAATAAGACAAAATAAACTAAGCTATAGACACTCTGTATATGTAGTGTGTATTGAATTTTTTAGTTTGTACTGTACTTTTTAATTTGTAAATTTTATTTCTGTATTGAATTATGTTAGCTGCTTTTAAGATTATTGTCACACAAAGAATTGTGCACTCTGTCCATTACCACATGAAATGCTGGACTTATACTGAATATACTTAAACTGAACTTATACTTTCCCATCATCACTAGTAATCACTCTGAAACCTATAACTCACGCCGTATCATAAGGCCTACTTCGACTTTTGGAATAGATAAAGTAGTTTGAACTAAAACAAGTTATTTGGGTGTTACTTTATAACCACATCAGTCATTTTTTTAAATGACAAACTGAAGAAAGGGTTTTGCTATACTCTACTTAGCTCTGCAAATTTCACATGCTTTATTCCAACACCAGATTAAAGTTTTTCTTAGATGGGATGGGGATTTGTGGATGGGGCTCCATGGAAAAATATGTTTAGGTTTAAAGTTTATGTGTCTAAGGATTAGGGCATGCTGTATACATGATGCTAAAATATGATGAACTGTTAGCTATTGATATACTGTACTTAGTTAAAGTTAAAGGGATTAACATATTAAGTAAATATACTGTTTTTTGGTGGGAAAAACTGTGACCACCTTTAGGCAGAGCATGATTGCATAAATGCAAGAGGTTACACAAAAGAGGTCCTGTTACCTTCTAAACAGGTACCATAGCACCACAGAACAGAATTGGCATTGTAAAGCTTTGTTCTGCCAAATATTAACTTAATTCAGATGTCACTCATCATTGCTCTCTATGGTGTTTTGGTAATTCTTTGAAGGTATATTTGCTTCACATGTCAACAGGACCTATAAAGTCCACGGTGCTAAGTATAGGCTATTATGCACATATATAATAAAGTACTTAACACTCACAGCCTCTTCTGCTTGAGCACTCTCATTGCCTTCTCTCTTACGGAATTCTAGAAGAAAACAGGCATCATTCATTAATTTCACTGCTGCAGGCCAAGCCCGTGCTTAGTGCACATGCATGCATGCACTGGCATGTGCATCTTCTGTACGAAGTACCTTTGCAGGACCATCCCTCATCTTCTTCATCTGCTCCTTGTACTTCATGAGCTCTGCGTCGATCCTCGCTATTTTCTTTTCGATGGCCTCTGCCCGAGAGTCGATCTAAAACGACGGCCATCATGAGTGCGAGCAGCATTCACGATGAATCAAAACAACGCGCTACAAGACACACACGAATGGAAGAAACGGCTTACATTTCCTATACACTCCGAGAGGTTAGGAGGCGCCGAGTTTCTGCTCCTACCGAAAAGCCGGTTCATCTTTAGCGAGGCTCCGGTTCTTGCAGGTGAAACGGAAGCAAACGGGTAAAATAAGTGTATGAGGCTCGGCACGAATCAATTTTGTGAAAAGACTCTTTCTTTCAGATAGTAATGATGGGCGACTCGTAAACGGGTCGATTCTATTGAATGACTCCTCGGTCGGACAAGTGCATGTCTGTTTGCCTCTATGCACGAATCAAAACAAGAGTCGGAAGAATCGAATCAGTGAAAGGTCACTCGTAATGCCCGTCACAAACTGGTGTAGCAGGAGGGCGAACCCATTTTCACACCAAAATCACCATGGTACCATAAAATCGTTAGACACATTCACAGCAACTTGAAAGGTCCAGTGTTTTTCAGCCTGTTTAACGCTGAAATAACGACTTGGACTAAGAATTCTAATTGAATCAGAAAGCTTTTCCAGAAAAAATGGGCTGTGTGTTACCTACATGCCAATCAGTCAAAATAATAAAACCAGCTGGTTAGTAATGACGTTTAAGTAGGTGTTTCGTATCAAATTAACAATTAGTATTACTAATAATAATAATACGCTTTCTTTATATAGCACGTATTTAAACAACGTTTCAAAAACAAAAGGTAAAAACAAACGAATACATAAAAGAACAATAAAACGGTAGAATGATATAAAATAGGTAAAAACAAAAGACTACATAAAAGAATAATAAAAAAAATTAATGAAATAGAAATATTTTAAAATGCAGATAAAATCCAAACAGATAAAACATTAGCAAAAAGCTAACCTGAACACATGTGTCTTAACCCTCCTCTTAAATATGTTAAGATTGTCCAGAACCCTCAGGTCATCAGGAAGAGAGATCCAAAGTTTGGGGCTGTAATAAGAAAAAGCCGCCTTTCCACTCTTTTGCCGGGTGGTCGGTACAACCAGCATGTTCCTGTTAGCTGTTAGCTCATCACATCACATGATTCATCAAATTCTTCCACTGTTACAAAGTCCAGTTCTGACACTCACAAACCCATAGTAGGCACTTCTGACAGTGGACAGGAGTTACCATGGAAAGTACTCTGACTGGCCTATGACTAGGCACCCCATACTCAGTAGTCGGCTCTGAACTGTGGCTTGTGACACATTGCTCTCATAACCAGCAATAAGCATCTCTACCAATTGTAACACAGTTGCTCTTCTGTCCATTGTCTGTCATTGTCTTGCTGCGTGACCCACCTGCTCTTGAGATTCAGTTCATGGACAGATGTCCTGACATTTTCCTTTAGAATTATCTGATATAATTCAGAATTCATTGTTCCATCAATGATGGCAAGCTGTCCTGTTCTTTTTGGAGAGCATTGCAACCTTGCAACCCTGCAAGCACACCATTGTTGTTCAGTGTTCTTCTGATGGTGGACTCATGAACATTAACATTAGCCAATGTGAGAGAGGCATTCAGTTGCTTAGAAGTTACCCTGGGGTCCTTTGTGGCCTCGCCAACTATTACACGCCTTGCTTCTTGGAGAGATCTTTGCTCGTTGACCACTCTTGGTGATGGTAACAATGGTCTTGAATTTCTTCCATTTCAATACAGTCTATCTGACTGTGGATTGGTGGAGTCCAAACTCTTTAGAGATGGTTTTGTAACATTTTCCAGCCTGAAGAGCATCAATAGCTCTCTTTCTGAGGTCCTCAGAAATCTCCTTTGTTCGTGTCATGATACACTTCCACAAACATGTTGTGAAGAGCAGACTTTGATAGATCCCTGTTCTTTAAATAAAACAGGGTGCCCACTCACACCTGTCATCCTATTGATTAAAAACACCTGACTCTAATTTCACCTTCAAATTAACTGCTAATCCTAGAGGTTCACATACTTTTGCCACTCACTAATATGTAATATTGGATCATTTTCCACTGTATAAATTATGGTAGGGCTTACCTCTAGACCACCCTTGTCAAAACTTAGCCCCCTTATTCATAAATCTCTAGTGACGTCCCTGGATAGCACCTTCCATTGACAATAATGCTCACTGTAGGCAATTAAAGCTACACTTACCCCTAACCCTAACCTTAACCTCAGTAACCTAAAGCAAATATTTGACTCTTTTGGTTTTTCAAAAGAAAGTTACAGTTTTGGTTTTAAAAAAAAGTCATTTTCCTTAATGGGACCAGCAATTTGGTCCTTGCAATGTAATACATACATGGTACACACACACACACACACACACACACACACACACACACACTTTTTTATCAGTGTGGTCATATTCCATTGACATACTATTACTGTAGCTAAGTAATTCTTACCTACACCTGCACCTAACCTTAACTTCAGTAACCCAAAGCTAATATTTTGCCTCTTTTGGTTTTGTCAAAAGAAAGTTTCTGTAAAGAAATATTATTCCTTGTGATGGCCAGCAAAATTTCCCTACAAGGTAAAAAACTTGATTTAAAATAATGATACTATATAACTACAGCTGCATAGTATAGTTACAACTGCTGTCTGAAAGCCCACAATGCAAATTTCCTTTATACCATATAAAGTGTAATACCCTAATCTGCAGACAAACCACTAGCTTCCATTGTAATGAGCAGTGATTGAATGACATGCAATAAAATAAAAATTATCCGACTTCCGTGCCAAATTACAGATAGAGTGGAAGTGCAATGGATTTAGAGGCCGCTTAGAATTACATCTCGCATCTTGTTACTTCCTTTCTGACTAACTAACTAAGACAAACCTTGATTTTTTTGGTTAATGGTTCTTGATTTTATGGTTAATTCTACTTATTCCAGAAGGAAATTTTAATAAGGCTTTGTTATCCAGATATTTGCTATTCCAATAATTTTCTGGAATAAGGGCTTTCAGCTCTATACTGGGTAACATAACTATGCAATGTAATAATGTAATTCAAGCGTATTACCACAAATTAGCACTGTGCAAACTGTATGCTGGAATCATAACACTTGACTCAATGGATATATTTCAGATAAGTAATATCGCCATGCCATAAAATAGCAGTCTGCATTTAGATTATTTTGAAAATAGACAATATTTAATTCTGAGTTTGACAGGGCTGCCACTACAGCTTTCAGCTGTGCTGCATTCGCTTGTTTAATCTGCCATATTGGCTCAGAAACCACTGAGGCAAGTGTATTTGAGATTGTATAACAACTCGGTAAGGTTTGACAGGATTCAAGAGGATTCTTTTGTGTGCTCTTTCTAGTATACATTTATTCATGGACAGAAAGTTCATAGCATAAATCATGCAACTTCTGGTTCAAAGATGATGTGATTGCCCCAGACAGAGAGAGAAAAGAAGGAAAGGTGTATAATGTATGACAGCATTCTAAGAAACAGTGCATTTACAGAGACAGAATACAGAGTAGAATTCAAAATCGAAGGCATAAGCCTGTCTCACCTGGTGCCAAGATTAAATTTGTGTTTCCTGACTATTTCAGTGGACCATGAACTGCTGCTTCTAACCATCAGAGTGTGCCATGGCAACACTAGTGCTCCAGTTGAAGATTGAAAGCTGGTTCAGAAATGTAATTACTGCACATGCATCCACACAAAAGAAGGATGACTTGAGCTCCATAATTGAGCCTGATCTTGTCTCCTGTAGACTGATTTCACTGGGAAACTGTCAGAAAGTACTCAGATGCAGGACGTGACTTTGTATTCTAATAAAATAATATCCTGACTTCCAGTCAGTTGAGTAACTCATTTCTGATTTTGCAATTGTCTCTTGAATGGCTAAGGATAAAAATGGGTATTAGATCTGAAAAGGTTTTGTTGATATTACAGAAGTTATGATCAGTAATTCTGTTGGAGTGGCAGTGTTTGTAGAGAGCTATTTGTTCCTGATTAGTTACCATGGCAATGCTGAGAATCTCACTGTTCAATTGACCCTATGATTGTGTAATATACATTAAGTATATATATATTTTTTTCATGACAGTCTCTGTGGGATTTCTCCACATGTACTGTATTCACAAATGCATGAGGAACCACTATACTGGCTGAGTTAGATTACTCTAATACAGCTGTTGATCATTTATTTTACTGGCCAGCCATAGTAGTATATTTCCTAGTTCCGTTATTCTGCATTGCCTAATACAAAGCCAGTTTACATAATAGCACTGTAACTTTATGTTCCAAAATTGTAAATATAGTCATTGGCAAACAAAAAAATAAAATAAATAAAGAACCCGTATAGAAATGTTGGATTGCTTCTAAACTCACATGCAGTTATGTCTCAGGCAGATATGTAAAATGATTACAGGTGTGGTCTGTCTAGACACTGGTTCCTGCCACAAGAGTGTGTAAAAAGTCTCCCAGAGGGTACTTTTGGGTAGTGTACCTCTTTGGGAGAGATTTTTGACTACTAGACATGCCTCGATGACAAACTCAAAGACATTTATCTAGTTGACAGACTTTGAGAGCGGGTGCATCATTGGACTAAGAGAAACAGGATGGTCGTTTTGACGTCATATAGAACGTTCTGACTTGGGAGGTGTAAGGAGCAGTGATTCCATGAGGGCATGCACGCACTGCGAACAGGTTCTAGCCAACCCAGACAGACCACCAGCAGAGAGAACTGTTTGATCCACCGACAAGCACGAGCAGCTGCCACAGTGTTGTTGTCCACCATCCAGGCACAGGTGGCACCTTCACTAAACAACCCTGTCTCTGCTCTGACCATTTCCAGGTACTTAGCAGAAGGAAATTTGTTGTCACAGTGCCATTGGCAGCCATCATCACCTTCATTTGCAGTGGTGTTATTAATGAGAAACCTGGACTGCTATGGACTAGAACGTATCATCTTTAGTGACAAAAACAGGCTCCGTTTCAGATACAATGATGGAGGCCTCGAGGTGGGCGCTTCAATCCTTATTTTGCTGTGGAGTGACACACTGCCTCTACAGCTGCTGTGATGATCTGGGGAGCCATCACATATGACAGTCGGTAACTCCAAGTAGTGATATGAGGGACACTAACAACTCAGTGATATGTGCAGGACATCCCGTGACCACGTGTTGCGTCTCATGAGGGGGCTTCCAACTGGCATGTTTCAGCAGGATAATGCTCACCCACACACAGCAAGGGTTTCCCAGGAATGTGTCCACCAGATTGCAACAAACTGGGCTAGCCAGGTAGTCTGAGAGCGATTGCCTGTACCATAGAACCCTTTCAAAGTTCAAGTAGTGTCTAGTGAAGTTTACACACACACTTGTGGTTAAAAAAAAAAAGACTTTCTTTTGGAATACCTTTATAGTTTGTTGCCATGTAAGTGGTGTCTAATTGTAGATTTGGAGACATGGTAACTGCAAAATGTTACCATGTTTCCCAACTGCTGCCATCTCCAACTGTGATCCTTGGATTCATTTCTGCCTCTCTAGGCATTCTCCTTACTGTATAAGGGGTTCAAAATACACAACTTTATGCACACTGTCCATATTGCTGTTGTTGAGATTTTGCACTATAGTACAAGCTACATCAAAACAGATTTCCTCTGCTGATGCTGGTGTTGAAGCTGCACTGCTTAATACCTCACTCACACTTCATGAGCTCACAGGTAAAGCTACGTTAATGGCTATATTTGCATAAAGCAAGAGAGTAGTGAGACCAGCCTTGTTGTATGGCTTCGAGACAGTGGCACTGACAAAGAGACAGGAAGCAGAGCTGGAGGTGGCAGAACTTAAGATCTTGAGGTTCTCTTTAGGAGTGTCTAAGGTGGACAGGATTAGGAATGGGATCATCAGAGGGACAGCACAGGTTGGAAAATTGGGAGACAAAATTCGAGAGGGAAGACTGAGATGGTTTGGACATGTGCAGATGAGGGATAGTGGATATATTGGTAGGAGGATGTTGGCGATGGAGCTGCCAGGCAAGAGAGAGGAAGACCAAAGAGGAGTTATTTGGTTGTGGTAAATGAAGATATGCAGGGAGTTGGGGTGAGAGTAGAGGACGTGGAGGACAGGGTGAGGTGGAAATGTTTAACTCGCTGTGGTGACCCCTGATAAAGGGAGAAACCGAAAGAAGAAGAAGAAGAAGAAGAAGAAGAAGAAGAAGAAGCTCTCTACTTATCAATATTGTCTCAATGCTGTCAAATAGCTGTAATAAAGGTTAATGAGTGTTGTACTGTATTTTACTAGTTGCTGTTGTGAGTTTGGCCCATGTAATTCTGTTACCTTCCAAAATCTTATTGTCTTTTGCTGTAGATTTCTCATTGCAACTGTCTGTTCTTTTTACACGCATTTTGCACGTCTTCATGGTATGAATGGCATCAGTATTAAGAGCTCGGAATGCTTGGAATTGATTTAGTCTCACTTCTAATAAAACAGGAAAAATATTTATTTTATTAGCCTCAGTTTTATGTTTGGATACACAGATTACAATTGCAGCTGCTGGCACAGACAAGACCTCCTACCCAAATGCTAAATTATTTCACATTCACATAAATGGAATGTGCAACAATCAAAAGCAAAGTCCAAACTAACATAGCAGCAGTATCTCTTAGTACTGTACAACCACATTACAATATGCACACTGAAGCAGGTAAGACATTTATTGCTCTCTGAAAAAGAGTGACTGTAAGTGTCATACTTTAGAAAGTCCAGTAAAGAGCATGAAATGTTTTCTGTGCTGATGCCTAATTTAATTAAACTGCTTATTGGTAAAAATGCAACATCATCGACAAAAAGACCCATGGTTCAAAAGTCAGATGCGTACTGTATATACCACTAATATTTTGTTATTTGTGAAAACATTACCAGAAATTCACCGCACACGTTTTATGGACTGCTTTCCAGATAAATATTTGTACTGCACAATGTGAACTTGTAAGACTTCCACACACCACACCATAAACAATAATACTAAGATGTGTGGTTATCATACTCTTATCCTCTGTCACAATGAGTAATGTGCAGAATATTCACAAGCCATTATCTACAGGCAAAACCATTAAAACAATCAGAACATAATTTATGCAATCTTACAATGTACAATCCAAGATTTACAAATCCACAATCAGCTGTAGGTTTTGAGAGCTCCTTAAGGGTCCAACAGTCCCTTGGCAGTGCTGGGGTTTAATTCCTGGGCCTTTAGCCTATAGTCCATTACCTTAACTGCTGCACCACCACAGTCCTCTTTAGTAATTCACGTCCCTGTATGAATAGCTCACAAAGATTAACAACAATTTGACTCTGGAAAGGACAGTATTTCCTTTATAGGTTACAGCGTGCTGCTTCATGAAATATTCTAAAATGACCATACCATACCATCATGTCAACAATGGTCTAGATACAGGTGCAAGAAAGAACTTTTGTGAACTGGATATATGCATTTCTCATTATATTTTATCTTCATCCAGGTTAAAATAATAGGCAAGCAGATTCTCGTGTTTGTTTTTCCATTTAATAACTGGTAGAACATACGTTAGCAGCAATATGGCTTCCTGCACCTGCTGAAAAGTCTTACAAGATCATTATGGGATTTCTTGCATGAACAGCTATCTTCAGGTCACGCCACAGGATTAGAATTAGGTCTGACTCGTCCATTCCTTCCAGCTTCTTTTAAAACGAGTCTGCTGTTGATTTTCATTTTGCATCATCCAACTTCTATTAAGCTACACATGATGGGCTGGTCCTAAATGTATCCTGTAGAATTATTCACGCATTTCAAATGCAGTGTGCCAAGTCTCTGAGACAGCAAAGCAAGCAATGATTCTTCCTCCACAATGCTTCACAGTTGGTCTGGTGTTGATGCACAGATCTGTTTTATCTCCAAACATAACATTTCTATCAAAAATGATCAACTGTCCACCTGTGCCCAATACCAACACTATGGAATTTCCTCCATTTGTAGACCCTTTGTCCTACTGTGGATTGATACAGTAAGGTCTTCAGAAATGATTTTGTACTGTGTTGTAGTGTCATGCAGCTCTACATTTTTTTTTCTCTCTGGATACTGTTAACATGAATAGATCTTTTTTGAGAAAAACAGAATTAGAATTAAAACATGAAATATCTAGAGTTCATACTGTATGAAATGAACTAACAATTAAATGAAGTGTAAGGAACACTGCATATATTTTTTTATTTGCATTTTCGATACCATCCCAACTTTTTTCTGGTTTGGGGATGTATAACTTAGTATCTAATAGTTAAATGGTTGTCAATTAATATATTAGGTATAGATAATTAATAACTAATTAACAACATCTACAAATTAGTGCCCATTTGTTACTGTTATTGTAAAGTGTGACCAATTAATGCAGTGCTTTAAGTAATGAAAACAGTATATGGCGAGAGAAACAGGACTATTAAAGAGCTTCATTAGCTTATTTCTAGACAAGCTCATCTGACCTCCTGCAGCCTTAAAAGCATATAAATCTGCCTCTAGAAAACTGACCCTGATTTAGTAAGATCTAAAATAAACTACAGTATATTAATTTGCATAATCAGTTAAACAGCTTGTTTGAGTTATTAGTGGGCATATTATTGGTGATTTACGTTGGATTACTGTTTAATTGACAGCATGACACTTCAACTGTGAGAGACGGAATCTAAAGAAAAATCCAGAAAATCACATTGGATGATTTTTAAATAATCAATTTGCATTTTATTGCATGAAATAAGTATTTGATACAACAGAAAAACAGAACTTAATATTTGGTACAGAAACCTTTGTTTGCAATTACAGAGGTCAGATGTTTCCTGTAGATCTTGACCAAGTTTGCACACACTGCAGCAGGGATTTTGGCCACTCCTCCATACAGATCTTCTCCAGATCTTTCAAGTTTTGGGGCTGTCGCTGGGCAACATTGAGTTTCAACTCCCTCCAAAGCTTTTCTATTGGGTTCAGGTCTGGAGACTGACTAGGCCACTGAAGGACCTTGACATGCTTCTTACGGAGCCACTCCTTAGTTGCCCTGGCTGTGCGTTTCGGGTCATTGTCATGCTGGAAGACCCAGCCATGACCCATCTTCAATGCTTTCACTGAAGAAAGCAGACTGTTGGCCAAAATCTTGCAATACATGTCCCCATCCATCCTGTCTTCAATACAGTGCAGTCGTCCTGTCCCCTTTGCAGAAAAGCAGCCCCAAAGTATGATGTTTCCACCCCCATGCTTCACAGTTGGGAAGATGTTCTTGGGGTTGTACTCATCCTTCTTCTTCCTCCAAACACGACGAGTGGAGTTGATATCAAAAAGCTCTATTTTGGTCTCATCTGACCACATGACCTTCTCCCATGCCTCCTGTGGATCATCCAGATGGTCATTGGCGAACTTCAAGCGGGCCTGGACATGTGCTGGGGTGAGTAGGGGGACCTTGCGTGCCCTGCAGGATTTTAATCCATGACGCCGTAGTGTGTTACTAACGGTAATCTTTGAGACTGTGGTCCCAGCTCTATGCAGGTCACTGACCACGTCCTCCAGTGTAGTTCTGGGCTGATTCCTGACCTTTCTCAGAATCATCCTTATCTCATGAGGTGAGATCTTGCATGGAGCCCCAGACCAAAGAAAACTGACATTCATCTGGTGTTTCTTCCATTTTCTAATAATCGCGCCAACAGTTGTCGCCTTCTCACCAAGCTGCTTGCCTATTGTCCTGTAGCCCATCCCAGCCTTGTGCAGGTCTACAATTTTGTCCCTGGTGTCCTTAGACAGCTCTTTGGTCTTGGCCATGGTGGAGAGGTTAGACTGTGATTGATTGAGTGTGTGGACAGGTGTCTTTTATACAGGAAATGAATTCAAACAGGTGCAATTAATACAGGTAATGAGTGCGGAATAGGGGGGCTTCTTAAAGAAAAACTAACAGGTCTGTGAGAGCCAGAATTCTTGCAGGTTGGTAGGTGATCAAATTCTTATTTCATGCAATAAAATGCAAATTAATTACTTAATCATACAATGTGATTATCTGGATTTTTTTTTAGATTCTGTCTCTCACAGTTGGTGTACCTACGATAAAAATTACACATCACTACATTCTTTGTAGGTGGGAAAACCTGCAAAATCGGCAGTGTATCAAATACTTATTTTCCCCACTGTGTATATATATGTATATATGGTGTGAATATTAAATGGAGACCGCTGGCATCCCAGTTAATTAGGTAACTGCAACCCGAAAGATCATCTGGGCTAAGTGGAACTTGGATACTGAATTGCATTGTTCTTTTCGCTGAAGGTTTGTTCAGCATACTGTGTGATCCTGACCTTGGACTCCGCATGTGTGTATTTGCATATATAATTACATTTACATTTAGGTAACTTGGTAGACACCCTTATCCATAGCGACTTACAACTGATAAAATCTTATATTCCAAGCGATTGTGGGTTAAGGACTTGCTCAAGGACCCAACAGTGGCAGGTTGGCAGAGGTGGGATTTGAACCGCAATACCTTAACCGCTAGGCTACAGGCTACCAATGGCTACCACCATTGCATTTCCTCCCCGTGTCTGTGTGGATTTACTCCAGGTACTCTGGATCCCTGCCACATTTCAAAGACATGCGTTAGGTTAACTGGTCGCTCTAAATTGAGTGTATTTGGCTGGTATTGTTATAACATTACAAACAGCCATTGATGCTATTGTCAGGATAAGTAATGTTACTGTTTTTACAGATTTACAGAAAGAGTTGTGCTAATGTATCGCCATGGTTACAGATGTTGGTGGTTTATATAAGACAGAGCTTTTCATTACTGGACAGAGTGACTTTGAATAGAAGTTCATATAAAGTCATTGAAGTGTGAAAAAATTCATGTCAGAATCCATCCTTATGATGCAGGATTAAAAAGACAAATCTTTAGATTAGATTTTAGAAGACTGCTGAAAGTTAAAAAGGCATATGGTCCACTGGACTCCTTTTGCTTGCAAGATGTTTGTCTGAATACATTTTTCACTACTTTGAGGCAAAACACATTTGATAATAAGGTGTAGATCCATATAATTATTACAATCATTTTTGTTTCTGATTTTAAAAATGTGTTTACAATAGAACAGCTTGAATTTGAAATAGGAAATCAGGCAAAATGACGTTCTTACTTTAAAAAATCACAGTAAAGTCACCCTTATATTCACACAAGATGGGTTAATTTAGTCATGTGACACAAGTTGTTGTGTAGAAGATGCTAGTAAATGAGTTTACAGCTTTTTTGCTTGCATTTGCACTATGTTGTATGTTTTTACACTTTTAAGTACTTTGTGTATTACTCTACAATATTTACAACTTCTATTTATTACTTACACAAGTCCTAAACAGCCATGGTTTCATTTATGTATATGTTTTATGGTATACTTATTACTTCTGCTTTCCTGTCATAATAAATTCATTCAAATAAATTTTTTGTCTTATTTCAAGTACATCACAATTATCAGTGTGTACACCACACTATTTTAAGATCCTGGAATAGGTAACAACAGTTTTCTGTGATTATGCAATTTATTTATGCTCTCACAATCTCAAATACTTTTTCAGTGATAGCCTAACTGAGAGCTCGAACAAACAAAATGTTGTCTGAGTGAGACTGTATGACTTGTAGAGGCTATGGATTGAAGGATCAAATGCTTTTTCAATCAAAACCTGACATTGCTTTGCTAGAGAACACATGAATTAGACCTCTATAAAAAAATCCACTGTTTGTTATGTCCAGCAGCATAGGGTGCGAGGCATGAACAACCCTAGACAGGGCGCCAATCCATCGTAGGGCAAGTGGCAGAAATAATTAATGATACTGTGACATCTAAAAATCTATGAATACATGGCTGTTTAAGTGTGCCATAATTACTGAGGTACACTGCAGTACATTTATTTCACTAGTATTTAACATTGTGTAAAAAAACTAACTCTGCACAATGATTTTTCAAGCAGAAATTACAGAGTCTGCACCTAAAGCAAGTACACATTTAAACAGCTGTACAGTATGCAAAACGCAAAAAACCCAGCAACCAGAAGTATGAATGAATAATGTATACCTCAGAAAATGCAAGAACAATGAGAATTCCTGCTTCCTGAATAACTATCACATTCCACTGGTGAAATTACACAATGTGTGTAGACAAGAAGTAATTCACAGTCTTGGTAACAGCTATTTGTAAACACATTCATAGTATTCTTTTTTTCCATTTGTCACATCTGAAGTTTAAGGTCATTGCATCAGTCTCCAGCTGCATTAAGCTCCATTTCCTCCATAATCCCATAATTCTACTTGCATGTCTTTGGTCACTGGCTCACGAACATTTAAATGGGTAATGTGAGAAGCAGAAGGAGATTTGGGACTTGGCTAAAAATTGATACAGTCAGAATTGCATCCTTTTCAGAATATTTGTATGTCATAGGGATTTCAAAAAGTGCCAGTGCAGGCCAGTCAGCTTGTAACAGGCAATCAATGGAAAGTAATATGTACTAGAGATTAGGAGGGCTGGATATTTTGATTGCCTTTTCATCCCTCAAGAGTAGCACTATAATTCCAGAAACTCCATCAGTATCCAGATGTATAGAGGACAACCACAAATGAGCTTTAAGAGGGCTTAGAAACAAATCTCTGGCCATGACTAGAAGTAAATACTGAATTGAGAAACCTTTTATGCATTTTCTAATAAGGATGCGTGTTTCACACACTATATGGCTCCTCTGTCTCTTCTCCTCAAACGGCGGTGGTGATCTGTGTCAGTCCAAGGTCATTGGAGATCTCTTGGCCTTGAAAGGAGGAGAGCTCCACGGCTAGTCATACTGGTCTGCCATGGCCACCCTCGTCTCTGCCTTCCACGGGGCACGTGTGCTCGCGGATGGTGCTCCTGACCCGAGTCACGCCTATGCCGTCTGCTTTGCTTCGAGCTGGGCAGCAGAAATCACGGAAGCAGCGCTTGAAATTCTCATCCAGAAAGGCGTAGAGAATGGGGTTGAGGCTACTGTTGGTGTAGCCGAGTGCCACACAGAAAAAGTAGGCACCCATGACAGCTGTGGTCTCAGGCACGTCAGGCGTCAGGGCTTTGACCAGGATGAAGATGTGAATGGGCGTCCAGCACACGACGAATACGGCCACCACCACCAGCACAAGGCGCGTGATGCGTCTCAGGTTGCGGTCTTTCTCGCGTGACCCTGACAGCAGGCGTACACTCTTCAGGCGCAGCACCATGAGTGTGTAGCACACACTAATGATGAGCAACGGTGTCACAAAGGCAAAGACGAATACACAGATTTTCATCAGCGTATCCCAGTAGACATAGGGGTCTGGGAACTGCAGAGCACACTCTGTAATGCCTAGGAAGCACATTAAAACATAAAGTAATTCATCATTTTGAAGGATCATAATCATATACAGTGGATAAAATTATCTACCCAAATCATATCAAATGTATCATTTCTGAATGAAATGTAAATCAGTTAAGCCTGTCACGCTTAACCATTATCAAAAATGGATCAAAATCATCCTATATTTACAGCCTGAGAGGAACACCATTATTAGAAACGCCATACTACTACCGATTAGGGCCTCCCTTTGCTCTCAAAACAGCCCCATTTCTTTGTGGCATGGATTCCACAAGATGTTAGAAACTTTCCTTGCTTCATGATGACATTAATGTATCATGCAATTGCTGAAGATATTTCAGGCGTACTTTCGGACTGCGAATCTATCATTCTACCACATCGTATATTTAGAACTATACTTAGAAGTACACTGAAGAACAAACTGTTAGGAGTCGCGCTGATTCCGTCTTATGACGTTAGAGGGCAGCGTCGACTCATATTTTTGCCTGGGCATGCCTGTTGGTTCTTCTACACAAGAGCACTCCTGAGCTCTTATGGCATTTCCTTTTGTTCGTTTTTTGCTTCCTTTTTTCAGTGGTTGAGTGCCACATTCGGTTTCTACAGCTATCACTGACGCTAGCGCCCAGGGTTCGATCCTCAGCCACTGCTTTTGTTTTCCTTTTGTTGTTTTATATACTTTATTTTCATTTATTTATATTTGGTTCACCATTTCCATCTGGAGCTTTTAGGAGTCACGCTGACCCTGGCTTGGGATGCTAGAGGCCAGCGTCGACTCACTGTTGCGGCGTTAGCTTGCTTGTCGCGATTGCGCATGCGCCAGCCCTGATTTGGTGCCATGTGCACAAGTGGCGACACTTGTTGGTGGGGCTTTTTAAGCACACCTTTTAGCTCACACAGGTTGTTGCATCATCGTGAACTCTTTGGCCCTCACATGGTGATTATTCTCGTGGAAGGGCTATTTGTTTTGTCAGGGACAGAGGTAAGGTGGCGATTCGAAGATTGGCAGCTATGGGCATCAGAAGGCTGCCTGGTGACCGTCAGGGCCTAGAAATGGTGTAGGGCAAGCTTATTTTCTAGCGCCCATGGTTGCCAATTTTCCTCGGTGGTTTTTGGGCTCGCTCGCTGCAACGAAGTATGCCCCACCTCCTCCCCCTTGTGCCGTCACCCTTTCTCCTTCGCAATCGGGGGGATATAATGTTCCTCTCGCGATCTAACCTGAAAAGGATTCTGTGCTGCTTATCAGCTTTGTCCATTTCCTTCCCGCATCCGTGCCGTAAGCATTGAGGTGTTCCCGTGGCACGCTTTCGTGGAAGCTCAGCTTGGGCTTCAGCTGCTCTGCACATGCGCGGACCCGTACGCTATCTGCATAGCGGAGCCACGGTGTAAGTGTATCTTAGCATTGGGGCGCTGTACGCTTTCGGTGTGCATTTTTGTTTGGTTTATTTCTTGTTTTTTTCTTCAGTGGCTGAGTGGCGTGTTGGGTTAAATCAACGACAACCCGCGCATCCGCCCAGGGTTCGATCCTCAGCGATTGAAGTCTTTTTCCTTTGTTGTTTTATTTACTTTTTTGTGTGTTTTTGTTTCTCTTATTTATTTATCTTTCTGGTTCACAATTTCCATCTGGAGCTAAATGCAATTGGGTCCTAAAACCCTTTATACTTTTGTTTTCATGGTTCGCATGCCTTTAATTATGGCAAACCGTAACACAAGCTTATTGTTAGTTCATGAAACCAGCTTCACAGTGTCACCAGCCTGGAGAGTTAACACAAGAGAGGTTGGGTGCATAGACAAGGCGTTCTGTCCATAGAACGTCTGCTCACTAGATGCATTTTCTTTGTTGCACAAATCTGAGTAAACTCTAGAGACCGGTGTGGATGAAAATCCCAGGACAAACTAGCCTGACTGTCATTAACAATCACACCACAGTCCAATTCACTGATGGATGACGTGAACATCACTTGAGACTACTGTCCTGCATCGGTGTGATTTACTGCATTGTGCTGTCATTCATAACTGCATAGTGTAAGATCCAAATGTACCAAATGTTCCTAATAATGTGCTCAGTGAATGTATATGCTCTTTATGGAACTAAACCATTTGAGTTTTGTGTGACATGCAGATATTATTTTCCTTAGACTGCCATGAAGAAATTAATGTTACAAATGACTAAGATTTGTGACAAAACAAAAAGCGCTGTTTTAGTGACAATCACATTCAATCCATGCAAATAACATTCAATTAAACTGTTATTTGCAATCACACCTGTGCTCACACAGCTGCCATCAGATGATTCCCCAAGTGTGTAAAGTTTTTTGTGTCTATTTCTGTGAATACTGTATCTATTACTAATTAATAACATGAAGACAGTTTTTCTAAATAATGTTACAACTGCATGGGACATCCATTACTGTGTAACAAACAGAACATCAGGACAGTCATTTGTAGATCATGAAGAGTATTGTGTACCATTGGTAGTCTGTGTGCTTCCGAGGACCATGGCAGGGATGCCAGCAGCAGAAGACAGAACCCAAATGAGGATGTTTACCATCTTGGCCTTGGCAGGTGTTCGGAAATCCAGGGCTTTGACTGGGTGACACACGGCCACGTAGCGGTCAACACTCATCATGGTGAGGGTGAAGATGCTGGTGAACATGTTGTAATAGTCAATAGAGATGAAGACTTTGCAGAGCACCTCTCCAAATGGCCAAGAGTTGAGCAGGTAGTCTGTACTTTGAAAAGGCATCGTGGTGGTCACCAGGGCATCTGCTACTGCCAGGTTGAAAATGTATATGTTGGTGGCCGTCTTCATTTTGGTGTACCTACCAGAAAAACAATGAACAATGATTGTAAAATATATACAGTGGGGCCCAACAGTTTGAGACCACTAGAAAAAATGCTTGTTTGGATCTGCATTAAGAAGGATTCATTCTGCAGCAGGATGATGACCCAAAACACATCTCAGAGCTTTGCAATAACTACTTGAAGACCAAAGAAGATCAATGAGTGCTGACTGTCATGGATGTTTCTTCACAGTCACTTGACACCACTGAGAACTAATGAGGGCACTTGAAGACAGAGAAAGTCAAGCGTTCATTAACATCACAAGATGCTCTTATATCAAGAGATTCAACTATTCACTCAAATTGATATGCTGATTATACGAATTGTAATGAAAAACATTTGTATGAAATTCAAGAAGAATGTTAAATAGAAGCATTTTCACTAGGTATATTAACCTGTCAACATGTAGCTTTTTCCATTTAGAATCATTTAGGACTAATTACATTTATAAAGCAGACCCAGTGGTGGTGGTCCTTGAGGGGTGAAATTTCAACGTAGGTTGTTGATTATCTGTGTCCACTAATATAATTTTCAGTTGTATTTACTTGTGTTTGTTGCTCTGAAGAACTGATCAAACAACAAGTTCAAACTGCTACCCATTTTAGTTAAGTATATGCTGCACCTGGCCAATTATGTAAAATATATCAACATTTTATACCTCAGTTCAGTAAACTGGTAATTTCCTTAGAGCCACAGTTGTAATCTTCTTAAGTCTCTAAGGCACAACTCAATTCAAGTTCTTGACAGCATGACTGCCGGTCTGTTGGGTAATTTCTCTGCTTGGATATATCTGATTCAAATCACTAATGAAAATCACCAAACTCTGCTGGGCAATGTCCCTCCACAAAAATTAATTCATAAATAGTTGGATAAACATTTTTGGATGATGGTTTGTAACACTGGTTAAATACAAAACAGGGGGACAGCATTGGCTCTACTAGTCAAAAATGTTGGCAAAAGCACTACACATACCTAGATTCAAAATAACCTAAATTTTCTGATTGTGATTCTGACTCAAGATCCTAAAGTAACTCTGTGTATCGGACTAAATAATGCCGATATGAATATTTTTACGTTATTTATATTTTAACTATTACTATAAGACTTATTTGACTAGATAAATTAGTTTCATTCTTACATTTATCATCTATGCCACCCAAGGAGGATGGGTCCCTTTTTGAGTCTTGGTCACCTGAACGGAGCTTTTTCACACAGGGCCATGTACCGGTAGGTTTGGATGTTTTTCTTAAAAAATGAACACCTTAATATAAAAACTGCATTTTGTGTTTATTTTTGTTGTCTTTGACTAATATTTAAATTGGTTTGATGTTCCGAAACACTTAAGTGTGACAAACATGCAAAAAATAGGAAATCAAGAAGGGGGCAAACACTTTTTCACACTACTGTAAATCTGTCTTGACTTATTAGACAAGTAGTCCCTATAAAATTTCAATGGAATTTGCGTGGGGATCAGCGTGGTAGTGATGGCGGCGAGGGATCGGATGCAAACTCCGTGACGTCGAGGTAAGCGGTAGCGGACCGTGTGCAAAGCTCAAGATACGGGAGCTAAAAGCTTAGGACGAGCTAGGCAGCGTAGCTGCTCAGTAATGAGGCTAGTGGGTGGGCGAGCTCAGGTACAGAGTGGCAGCGCTAGCTGCTCAGAATGAGGCTAGCTGGGTGCCGGCGAGCTCAGGCTATGACGCCTGGGCGGCGCTAGACTGCACTAAGTTACGGAGCTAATGGCGCGGCGAGTCATTACAGAGGTGGGCGCGCTCAGCCTGTCAGTAACAAGGTTAGTGGGGTGCGCGCGAGCTCAGAAGTACGGAGCTGGGCGGCGCTAGCTGCCTCGGTTACGGAGCTAATGGGCGCGCGAGAGCTCAGGTACGAAGCTGCGCAAGCACTATACTGACCTCAGTAATGAGGCTAGGTCGAGTGCGGCGAAGCTCAGGTACGGGAGCTGGGCGCGCAACTAGCTGACTCAGTTACGAAGCTTAATGGGCGCGGCGAGATCAGGTACAGGAGCTGGGAGGCGCTAGCTGACTCAGTTACGGAGCTAATGGGCGCGCGGCTCAGGCTACGGAGACTGCGCAGCACTAGCTGCTCAGTAATGAGGCTAGTGGGTGACGGCTGAGCTTCATTTTTTTTTTTTTTGACAGTTTGTTGTGGCGGTGCGCACATAAATATTAGAATATAATTGTTTTCCAAGTTCATTTTTCTTAATTTAAACAGGTGTGCTCCATCACAATGCTGGGAGGATGCTTCTTACAAGGGCAAAAGAAGTGAGAACCCATTTAATTGCTACCATCTGGTCGTAATGTGTCAGTGGTTTATAGGCTAAATAACAGATTTTTTCAACTTTCTGACATTGTATATTAAAATTGAGACAGATGTTACTGTTCCTCTATGCAAACAGGGATGAACAACTTCACATCTGCCTCTAGTATAATTTTATATATAATTATAATATTAAAAAGAAAGAATTCAGGCATCCCAAAAAGATACATCTCCCGGAAAGTAAAAAATTATGTTGTTTCATCTCATGCATACATACATAAGCCAGGATATTTAACACTTATTAATTATTTACAATTAGACTTTGTTAGTTCTGCTAGTAATCGCGAGCTCACTGCATTAATATCATGTGTTTAATTTTTTACTACTGTATGCCACATTTGACCCTACGACATCCAAACAGAATTTAACAAAATGTCCACACAGATGCGCTCAATCATTATTAAAATCGGAATACAACAGAACTTATCCAGCAAACCATCGTCAACAGTGGATCTCTACGTCTATCACCATAGACGAATTCACATTCATCTAAGAAATCTTGGTGTGATTCTGATAAGAAAGCTCACTCTGCGCCAAATTATGTCAACCAACAGATCATGCAGATCTTTTTTTTTTTACCAACATATGAAGAATGTGGCAATTTTGACACAAAAACAGCACAGATCCAAAGGACGAAGGAGTCTGCAGGATATTTTGCTGGAAGAATTGGGGTACACAGACTGGGGACATGTTTTGCAAAGAACACCGGTCATGAGGGATTCCAGTGTATTACGGACGACTTGCATTTTTTGTAATGGACAATGCAACATACCAACAAGTGCTGCTGTTTCCCCAGCATGGATTACAATAGATGTGTAAAAATCTCCAAAAATAAATAGAAGAAGAAATTAAGATAAGGTGAGGGTTTAAGATGGGAGATTAGAAAGAGCGTCAGAACAGTGCAGACAGAGAATGAAATACAAACTCTGAAAAGAACGTCAAATAAAGGGAAAAGTTGAAAGTGCACGACTTCAACATCCAACATAAGAGTGTGGAATAGTAATAGAACGACAAAAGGCCGCAGTAGGCTGAAATAAAATTGATGGAAGGAGATCTGTTGTATGGCCAGTTCAACTCTCAGCTTCCAACCCGTCCTAACCAAACACTTCAAGCCCTCAACGGCTTGCGGACTATGCCCTCAGGCAATGTAGCACCAATTAGCACTCTATCCATTCTTCAACCTTTGAATGATCTGAGACCTCACCCCTACCCCATCACCTCTTCTCCAATGGGATACAGTCACTCTCTTGTTCTCTCTCTCCTTCAAACTATAGAAATGTATCAGCTCTGGAAGACTTCCTGCATAGTGCTAGTCCCAAAAGACAATCTGTCGTAAAGGACAACAAGACTACAGATCGTGGCACTCATCACACATATATGAAAAGTTGAGTACTGATTCTCAGACAGCTCAAAGCCTTGATACAAGGACCATAGAAAATATATAGGATGTGGATAACAATATGAGGGAGGGGGTGGGGGGGGGGGGGGGTTTTTTTGGGGGGGGGGGGGGGGGGGGGATCGCATACTTCACTGAAGCCTTATTCCAACGATTGAAGCAGAAACCGCATTGAAGATTCATGTTCTTTTTGACCTCATGTGATTATTAAACACCACCACACATATTCGAGTCTGCCCACCCATGACACAAATCAACTCACCAGCGGATCAATAACCTACATAGCTATCAGTGGTGTAAAAGGGTTTTAGCCTTCCTGATTTCCTATATTTTTGCATATTTGTCACACTTAAGTTGTTTTAGGAAGTGTTTCACAAAGTAAACACAAAATGCAGTTTTAAATGAAGGCGTTTATTATTAAGAGGAGAAACAAATCCAACCTACATGGCCCTGTGTGAAAAAAGTAATTTCCCCCCTTGTTAAACATAACTATGGTTTTATCAAACCTGAGTTCACTGTCTCTAGCCACCACCCAGGCCTGATGATTGCCCACACCTGTTCTCAATCAGGACATAATTTAAATAGGACCTGACCTGACAAAAGTGCGAGTACACCAAAAGATCACTTAAAAAGCTACACATCATGCCGAGATCCAAAGAAATTCAGAAAAAACAATTGAGAAGGAAAGTAATTGAGATCTATCAGTGATAAAGGGTTGTAAAGCATTTCTAAAGCTTTGCGGAACCACAGTGAGAGCCATTATCAGATTGTCTTTGGCGGACTAGCATATGAAGGAAAGTCTTCCAGAGCTGATTACATTTATAGTTTTGCAGGAGAGAGAGAAAAAGAGAGTGACTGTACCATGGAGAAAGAGGTGAGCGGTAGCGGGTGATGTCATCAGGATCACAAAGGTTGAAGGGACTGGATTAGAGTGCTAAAATGGCTTCTGCTACATGCATGAGGCATAGTCCGCAGGCCAGTTGAGCTTGAAGGGTTTGGTTAGGACTGGCGTGAAGCGGGTACGTCATAGCCCGGCAGGATACGGCCAGACACCCCACCAGGTGTGAGCAGTGACGTTGATTTTCTTTGAATGTAAATTTGGATGTTTTTCTTAAAAAATGAACACCTTAATATAAAAACTGCATTTTGTGTTTATTTTTGTTGTCTTTGACTAATATTTAAATTGGTTTGATGTTCCGAAACACTTAAGTGTGACAAACATGCAAAAAATAGGAAATCAAGAAGGGGGCAAACACTTTTTCACACTACTGTAAATCTGTCTTGACTTATTAGACAAGTAGTCCCTATAAATTTCAATGGAATTTGCGTGGGGATCAGCGGTAGTGATGGCGGCGCAGGGATCGGTGCAAACGCCGTGACGTCGAGGTCAGCGGTAGCGACCGGTGTGCAAAAGGCTCAAGTACGGAGCTAATAAGCTTAGGTACGGAGCTTGGCAGCGCTAGCTGCTCAGTAATGAGGCTAGTGGGTGCGGCGAGCTCAGGTACAGAGCTGGGCAGCGCTAGCTGCTCAGTAATGAGGCTAGTGGGTGCGGCGAGCTCAGGTATGAAGCTGGGCGGCGCTAGCTGCTCAGTTACGGAGCTAATGGGCGCGGCGAGCTCATGTACAGAGGTGGGCGGCGCTAGCTGCTCAGTAACAAGGTTAGTGGGTGCGGCGAGCTCAGGTACGGAGCTGGGCGGCGCTAGCTGCTCAGTTACGGAGCTAATGGGCGCGGCGAGCTCAGGTACGGAGCTGCGCAGCACTATCTGCTCAGTAATGAGGCTAGTGGGTGCGGCGAGCTCAGGTACGGAGCTGGGCGGCACTAGCTGCTCAGTTACGAAGCTAATGGGCGCGGCGAGCTCAGGTACAGAGCTGGGCGGCGCTAGCTGCTCAGTTACGGAGCTAATGGGCGCGGCGAGCTCAGGTACGGAGCTGCGCAGCACTAGCTGCTCAGTAATGAGGCTAGTGGGTGCGGCGAGCTCTCATTTTGACATTTGTTTTGGGGTGGCACATAAAATATTAGAATATAATTTTTTTCATTTCATTTTTTAATTTAACAGGTGTGCTCCATTCACAAATGCTGGGAGGATGCTTCTTACAAGGCAACAAGAAGTGAGAACCCCATTTAATTGTACCATCTGGTGGATAATGTGTCAGTGGTTTATAGGTAAATAACAGATTTTTTCAAACCTCTGACATTTTGTACTATTAAAATTAGACAGATGTTACTGTTCCTCTATGCAAACAGGGATGAACAACTTCACATCTGCTCTAGTATAATTTATATATAATTATAATATAAAAAGAAAGAATTCAGGCATCCCAAAAAGCTACATCTTCCCGGAAAAGTAAAAAATATGTTGTTTCATCTCATGCATACATACATTAGCATGTTATTTAACAATTATTTAATTTATTTACAATTAGAACTTTTGTTTTAGTTCTGTAGTTAATCGCTGAGCTCACTGATTAAATATCATGTGTTTAATTTTTTTAATACTGCTATGCCACATTTGACCTAAGACATCAAACAGAATTTTAAAAAATGTCCACACAGATGGTCAATCATTACTTAAAATCGGAATAAAACAGAACTTATCCAGCAAACAACTCTCCAACAGTGGATCTCTACAGTCTATCACCATAGACAATTTCACATTCACTCTAAGAAATCTTGGTGTGATTCTGGATAAGAAGCTCAACTCTGGCCAAATTATGTCAACCAACAGATCCTGCAGATCTTTTTTTTTTTTTAACCACATATGAAGAATGTGGCATTTTGACAACAAAAACAGCACAGATTCACAAAGGACGAAGGAGTCTGAGGATATTTTGCTGGAAGACTTGGGGTACACAGACTGGGACATGTTTTGCAAATCACACCGGTCACTGAGGGATTCCAGTGTATTACTGACTACTTGCATTTTTTGTAATGGACAATGCAAATACCAACAAAGTGTGCTGTTTCCCCAGCATGGATTACAATAGATGTTAAAAATCTCCAAAATAAATAGAAGAAGAATTAAGATAAGGTGAGGGTTTAAGATGGGAGATTAGAAAGAGGTCAGAACAGTGCAGACAGAGCTTAAAATACAACTCTGAAAAAAGGAACGTCAAATAAAGGGAAAAGTTGAAGTGCACGCTTCAACATCACAACATAAAGGAGGTGTGGAATAGTATAAGAACCGCAAAAGGCTGCAGTCAGGCTGGAAATAAATTGATGGAAGGAGATCTGTGTATGGCCAGTTCAACTCTCAGCTTCCAACCCAGTCCTAACCAAACACTTCAAGCTCAACTGGCTTGCGGACTATGCCCTCAGGCAATGTAGCACCAATTTAGCACTCTATCCATTCCTTCAACCTTTGTGATCCTGATGACATCACCCCTACCCCATCACCTCTTCTCCATGGTACAGTCACTCTCTTTTTCTCTCTCTCCTTCAAACTATAGAAATGTAATCAGCTCTGGAAGACTTCCTGCATAGTGCTAGTCCCAAAGACAATCTGTCGTAAAGGACATAAAGACTACAGGATCGTGGCACTCATCACACATATACTGAAAATGTTTGAGGTACTGATTCTCAGACAGCTCAAAGCCTTGATCAAGGACCATCAGAAATATATAGGATGTGGATAACACTCTGACTGCATACTTCACTGAGCTTATTCACACCTGGATGAAGCCAGAAACCACATTGAAGATCATGTTCTTTTTGACCTCATGTGATTTTAACACCACCACACATATTGATGTCTGCCACCATGACACCAAATCAACTCACCCCAGGGATCAATAACCTACCTAGCTACAGTGGTGTAAAAAGTGTTTTGCCCCTTCCTGATTTCCTATTTTTTTGCATATTTGTCACACTTAAGTGTTTTGGAAAGTGTTTCACAAGTAAACACAAAATGCAGTTTTTAAATGAAGGCGTTTATTATTAAGAGAGAAACAAATCCAAACCTACATGGCCCTGTGTGAAAAAGTAATTTCCCCCCTTGTTAAAACATAACTATGGTTTATCACACCTGAGTTCACTGTCTCTAGCCACACCCAGGCCTGATTATTGCCACACCTGTTCTCAATCAGGACATAATTTAAATAGGACCTGCCTGACAAAGTGGAGTACACCAAAAGATCCTTAAAAGCTACACATCATGCCGAGATCCAAAGAAATTCAGAAACAATTGAGAAAGAAAGTAATTGAGATCTATCAGTGTAAAGGGTTGTAAAGCAATTTCTAAAGCTTTGGGAACCACAGTGAGAGCCATTATCCCAAATGGTTGAAGACATCAGAACACATCCTGATGATCCCCCACAAGCATTTGGGGAAAACATTCTGTGGACTGACGAAACAAAAGACTGAAACTCTTGGAAGGTGGTGTCCCATTATCCCAACCTTATACCAAACAGTACAATATGCTGGTGGTTAGGGGGATGATGATCTGGGTGTTTGCTGCTTACAGCGCCTTGCGAATACTGTGCCTTGTGGGATAAAATGGAACTATACATTTGCGTCTACCAAAAAATCCTGAAAGGCGAGAAGTCGGCCCATCTGTGGTGACCTCAAGCTGAAAAGACTTGCGGTTCTGCACGCAGGACAATTGAAAATTTTCCAAAAACCACCAGCGCAAGTCCACCTCTGAATCGCGGCTGAAGAAAAAAACAAAATGAAGGACTTTGGAGTAGGCCCCAATCAATGTCCTGACCTGAAAATCCTATTTGACAGATGCTGTGGCATGACCTGAAAAAGGCCATTCATGCTCAAAAGCCCTCCAATGGGGCCGAATTACACCACTCTGCCAAAGATGGCCCAAAGTTCCTCCACAATGCTGTAAGACTTTGCCAAGTTATCGCAAACGCTTGGTTGGAGTGTTGCTGACTCCCAAGGGTGGCCCAAACCAGTTAATGACTGGTTTAACCAGACCCAGCACCCCCGCCCCCGGTTATTGTCAGTTATAAGCATTTTTTATCTCTTATAATTAAACACCTTCATTTAAATTGCGTTTGATGTTCTGAAAACACTTAAGTGTTTGACAACGTATTGCAAAAAAATTGGAAATCAGGAAGGGGGCAAATACTTTTTAACACCACGTACTTGCCACCAAAAAAACCAGTGAGCCGTTTTTGGCTGGTGCTGCGTTCGTCTCATCATGTAGGGAGTCCAAATCATCAAGAGAAGGACAGAAAAAATCCAAGAAATACACTGGCCAGGCGACCTGATGAATGACCCTGCCAGAGAGCCATGGGACCAAAGTAACAAAGGCTACCATTAGTAAAACACTACACCAGAGATCTGCAGTGCCAGGCGTGTCCTCGGCTAAGCCCCTACATGTCCAGGCCGTCTGAAAGTTGTCAGAGAGCATATGGATGATCCAGAAGAGGGTTGGGCATAATATCATGTGGCCAGATGAAACCAACAGAATTTTTGGTAAAAACTCAAATCGCCGTGTTGGAGGAAGAAGGAATGCTGGATTGCACCATACCATACTGTGAAGCATAGGAGGTGGAAAACATAATGTTTCGGGGCTGTTTTCTGCAAAGCGCGGACAGGACGAATGATACGTGTTAGAGGAAGAATGAACGGCCCGGCATGTATTGTGAGATTCTAAGTCAAAACCTCTTCCATCAAGTTAGAGATTGAAAAGATGGAAGTCGGCTAAGTCTCCAGCGTGCACGATGATCCAAACACACCGCTCGAGGCAACAAAGGAGTGGCTTGGAAAAAGCATTTCAAGCTCATGAGTGCGCTAAGCAGTCTAAAGACCTCAACCCATAAAATTCTGTGGAGGAGTGAAAGTCGTGTTGCCACCACAAACATCACTGCTTAGAGGAGATATGCAGGCAGGAATGGCCAAAAATAACAGCTACAGTGTGTGTCAAACTGTGAAGAATTACAGGCAACATTTGACCTCGATCATTGACAACAAAATTTTCTATGTTACAAAGTATTGAGATTGAACTTGTTATTGACAAATACTTATTATCTTCCACCATAATTTACAATTAATTCCTTTAAAAATCCTACAATGTGATTTCCTGGATTTTTCTCTCATAGTTGAAGTGTACCTATGATGAAAATTACAAACCTCTCTCATCTTTTTAAGTAGGAGAACTTGCACAATCAGTGGCTGACTAAATGCTTTTTTGCCCCACTGTAGACTGCAGCTTTTTGCACTAGTGCCAAGTTTGGTCTCTTGTGTCATACGCTGCACATTGGTTCTATTACCCAAAAGCTTGGCTTTCAGCCAACATAACAGTATGAACCAGCAACCAGGACCAGCAGCGTGTCACACTTGAGTCCAGATGTCTGAAGACCCAATGTGAGCCCCTCTGGGCATCCTTGCGTCCCTTCAGACTGCCGTGCACGCACAAAGGACCACGCTGGGATGCCATAAACAGCAGCAACAGCTTAACAACTGTCTGCAATTTTCACCAGGGAAACACCCAACCCGGCCACATCCCAGGATCCTGTGACAGTCAGTTCTAGCCCTCACATTCCAGGTACCAGCAGTTCAGCAGCAGTGTGGATCTCTGCCCCAGAGCCCTACACTGGTGAGCTGGTTTTCTCTCAGCAGCCACTCATGTTCACCTCCGATGCAAGCAAGATCACCTACACGGTGGGCTTGCTCCGAGGCAGGGCTCTAGCGTGGATGGAATCCTCTTGGCTGGGGATCAGTTACAACACATGCACTTTTGCTGAGTTTCTCAGGAAGTTTAAGGAGGTTTTTGACCACCTAAATTTTGCTGGGGATCTGACTTAGCGTCACTTTAAACAGGGCTCCTGGTCGATCGCTTACTATGCTGTGGAGTTTGGGACAGTAGCATCAGGTGCAGGTTGGAACAATACCACACTCAAGGGCGCCTTTCGCTTGGGTTTGTCGGAGGCCCTGAAAGACGAGTGGCCTTAGTGGAACCCTTGTTGTTACAGGGATTAGTCCATCTAGCGACCTGCCTGGACAGCCTCAACTCTCATCAGAGCCTATGACATTGATGGAAGAATTCTCGCTACGGTTACTCTCAAGACCGTGCCATTTTCAATAGTACTGTCCGGTAATCCTGCTGAGCTAATCACTTATGCTGTCATCCAAGCTCCACACACCCCTGTTTTTCTCCGCTACCTCTGGCTATGCAAGCATAACCTGAGGATTGACTGGTCCACCGGACACATGCTTGAGTGCTCCTGGGTGCGCCTCTACCCAGCAGCCTCCTATATAGCCTGTCATGGCCAGAACATGAGGCAATGAACACTTATGTTAGCGAATCCCTGGAGGCAGGTATTATCAGGCCATCATCCTCTCCCATAGCGGCCGGCTTCTTTTTTATTGAGAAAATGGATAAAACGCTGAGACCTTATATTGACTATACTGGACTAAACCAAATAATGAAAAAGAACAAATACACACTGTCTTTAATATTCTTAGCTTTTGAAATGTTGCAGGCCACCTACATATTTATGAAACTTGATCTCCACAGCGCCTACCACATGGTCCAATTCTGGGAGGGCAATTTATATAAGACGACATTTGGTGTACTCCTATGGTGCACTTTGAATATTTGTTCATGCCATTCAGGCTGACCAACGCCCCTGCTGTCTTCCAGGCTTTGGTGAATGATGTGCTTCGGGACTTTATTAGCAGATTTGTATTCGAGTACCTTGACACATTCTCATTTTTTACAGATCCCGTCCTGAGCATGTCGTCTACTTGCAACAGGTGCTCGAGTGCCTCCTTAAGAATCGCATCTTTGTCAAGAAGGAGAAATGCGAGTTCCACCAAAGCATGGTAGGCTTCCTAGGATACGTCATCAAGCCAGGCAGGATACGGGCAGACCCCACCAAGGTGTGAGCAGTGGTTGAGTGGCCCACTCCCTTGTGTTAGAAGGACCTTCGGCACTTCCTAGGGTTTGCCAACTTTTATTGGAGATTCATCCAGAATTATAGTAAAATTGCTCTGCCTCTTCCCCGCCTCAACTCTCACAATATTCAGTTATTTTGGTCTACAGAAGCTGCCAAGGCTTTCCACCTACTCAAGGATCTGCTCTTCTCGGTCCCCATCTGGATCCAGCCGGACCCTAACCGGTCTCCACCCCTGCGCCTTCTTTTCGCGATGCCTGTCCCCCGCCAAGGTAAATTATGACATGGGCAGTCATAAACTCCTGGCCGTAAAACTGGCATTAGAGTGGAGGCACTGGCTAGAAGGGTCCATGCAGCCATTTATAGTATGGACTGACCACAAGAATCTGGCTTATATACAGATGGCGAAGAGATTGAACTCCAGACCGGCCAGGTGGGCCCTGTTCTTCAGCTGTTTCAGGTTTGAACTTACTTACCAGCCTGGATCACGCAATACCAAGCCGAATGCCCTATCATATCAGTTCATGGACCCCTTCCGCCCCGACATGGGGCCCCTGGACCGTATCGTGGCGAACATTGCCTGGGAGGTTCGCCAAGCCATAGAGGAGGCACAGAAGGATGAGCCATCACCCACTTCAGCACCGCCAGACCGGATAGTTGTTCCTAAGACCGTTCTCCAATGGGCCCACGGCTCCATGCTCTCTGGTCATCCTGGCACTGGACGCACCCTTGACCTCGTCAAAAGGCACTTCTGGTGGCAGACCCTGGAAGCCAACACGAGGAAGTTCATCTCGGCCTCCCCTGTCTGTGCCCAGAACAAGGTGTTCTCTGGAAATCCCTGGGAGACCATGGTCCCATATCGTGGTGGACTTCGTCATGGGCCTCCCCGACACTAATGGCAAGACGGTGATCCTGATGATCATGAACCAGCTCTCAAAAGTCATCTGCCTCATCGCCCTCCCCAAGTTCCCCATTCACAGCTCCGCAAGCTCCCGGATTCACAGCATCCCGCTGGATAACAGGCCCTTGGGTGTAACAGCACTTGGTGTGGGTCGAATATGCACATAACACCCTTATTCTCCTCCGCCACTGGACTATTCCCGCACAAGGCCTCCCTAGATTACCAACCCCCACTGTTTCCCGAGCAGAAAACTGAACTGACAGTCCCCTCAGTACAGAACGACTTTATGTCGCTGGCGGAAAGTCTGGAGGGCAACCTGAGCGCACCTGGAGAAAATGCATTCCTGAACCACTGCCAGAGCCAACCGCCACTGAGTAAGCAGTCCTACCTACTGTACTCAGTGTGGATATCTACCCAGAATATTCCTCTGAGGGCCGAATTGGAAGCGGCTTAGAGTGTGGATGGTTGTTGATTCGTCAGCTCCTGTGGTTGCAACAGAGCTCTCCCCGTCTGAGATGATCGACCGGCACTCTCTCTCTCACTGGATTACCGGGCTTGCTCTACCAGACATGGACTCCAGTGACACTCATGTCTGAGAACAGATCGCCACCACACAGCTACTGATCGCATCACACACCTGCACTTTGCATGTTTGACTCACTGTAAATAAAGTGCAGCTTATTGCACTAGTGCTGACTCTGGTCTCTTGTGTGACACGCTGCACATTGGTTCGATTACCCGAAAGCTCAGCTTTCAGCCAACGTTACAACTGGATGTTTTTTTTTGTCTTTGGTTGGAAGCACACAGTGACCATTTCTTCCAAAAAAGATGTAGAATACTAATTGGTCTGACCACAAAACAAGTTTCCACTGTGTGATGGTCCATCCCAGATGCCTCCGAGCCCAGAGAACTCGACACCACTTCTGAACAGAAGTCTTATTTTTTGAACAGTAACGTTTTAAGTGGCATTTGTGAATGTAACTGTGTATTGTAGTGCTTGATAAAGGTTTGATAAAGTAATCTCTTGCCCATGTGGTTCTGTCAGCTATTGATGAATAATGGTTCTTGATGCAGTGCCATCTGAGGGGTTGAAGATCACACCTCTTCAGTTTAAGCTTGTGCTCTTGCCCTTTATGCACTGAAATGAAATTATATCATGAACAGTAGAAGGAGAAATATGTAAATATATTCCAATCTTTCTTTGAGGTACATTTCAATAATTCTCTGACGCATTTGTTGACAAACTGGAGATGCTCTGCCCATCTTTGCTACTCAGCATTTCTTGGATACTGCTTTTGTACCAAATTAGGATTAGAATCACCTTTTTGAAATCACATCATTATTTAGTTATTTTTTACCTCATTACTAGCCCTAATTTGTCTCTGTCCCAAATATTTTTGGAATGTGTTTCAGGCCAGGAATGCAGGAATGGATGTTTATTAACAAATGAAATGAAGTTGACCAGTAAAAAACCTGAAATATCTTGGGTTTAAACCGTCTGCAATGAAATAAAAGTCAGTTGAACTGTAAGGAACATTGCATTTTTTTTTTCTTGCATTTTCCATACCCACCCCATCTTTTTCTGATTTGAGGTTGTACATATAAAATGTTTGTGTATATATGAATTTACATTTACAGCATTTATCAGACATTCTTATTCACTGCAGCTTGCAGCTGATACAAATTAAATGGTACAGTTCAAGCAGCTGAAATGTAATGTCCTTGCTAAAGGTCCAATCAGTGGCAGTTTGGCAGTCAACCTACTGGTAGACTGTTTTGGTATCTTACACTCCTTAGCAAAAACCAAAGGGCCAAAGCCAAATTTGCAAAATGATGTTCAACTCAATGGTAATGGCTTCAAACAGCTGATGAGTAGTTAACAAATGTTTCCCAGATAGGTTGTGTCTATTGTGAGGCCAAATATTCTCTATAGGGTATAAATCTGTGGTGGACTGTGGCAGTTTAACATCTAACAACCATTCCTCTTAGAAAAGAGAAAAAAGACCAAGACATAGGGTATTTAAGATTGGAACACCCAGCCATATGTTAGTTTGAGTTTTATATCAAACATTTACATTGTGTACAATGTGACTATGGAAGCGAATTTCCCTGTTCCAGATCACCCCCACCAACAGTTCATTGCACCAATGAGCAGTTGAAGAGCAAATGATGGCACTCTCAGGTGTGCATTTTTTTTACTTCTTGTCAGTTTTCTGACCAATGGTTTGTTGTTAGGACGATTGAAATGTAATGTTTTGCAATTTTACCTACAGCCCATTTTGAGCGTACATCCTGTCCAAAACACAACCACAATTGCACTTGAGTCAACTGGACAAGAACCTTAAGTATTGTCCTACTACTGCCCCTAACCAATGATCTTCAGACAAACACAACAAGCAAATTAAAGTGTTTTTTTTTTTCTTTCAATTTAAACTCTTCATTAGTTACGAGTTCCACTTGGGGGTGCCAGAAGACCGGTTTGCAAATCGTCCTTCTGGACCTTACCTGAGACTTTTCCAAATGAACCTTTCAAGGACCGAAATTCATAAACAGTCTATTGCTAAGCCCAAAACGAATATTATATTCCAGATACCTTTTACAAAAACAAGAACAGGTGCAATTCACGGTCACTGGTTTTAAGAATAGGCTGGTGTACGTCAAAAAAGGACTTGTGTTCATTACCTGATAATAACATACATGACCAAGCAGTTGCCCACCAAGCCGATGACAAAGACCACGGAGTACACCGCAGTGATCACAGGCTCGATGGGGGAGAGAGGTTCAGCCTTGCCCAACCAGCTCTCATTGACTGAGGAGTTCAGAGCTGCTTCAGAAAGAGAGTCCAAGTTCGTCAAACAGTCCTCAGGGCGTGCGGACACACACTGATCCTCTTTAAAAATCTGCACCACGTTGCTGTCCATCCTCTACAGACACATGGACAAAAATTGTAACTCAGTTTCCCATTTTTATACCCAACATATGTTTTCCCCAATCGGCTTGAGAACACGGCAGAAATGTATTCAATTTTACTTAAAGAATGAGCTTGGAATAAGGCAACAATGCAATTAAAGAAAAATAAAAAATAACCTTACCGTGGTGTCGACAGTTGGTTGTAAAGAGAGGCGTAGAAAACGCCTTACAGAAACTCTCAGCAGCGAGAAGAACAGGCTGATGTGTTTGTTCCTGCACAGAGTGAGCTTTATCACGCACTGTGCTGTAGCGGCGCTCTGGCTCTGGCCGCGTTATGTCATCAGAGAGCAGCGCACTGACTGAATCCGCTGCCGACGTGACAGCCCCCAGAAACACACCGAGACTCACTGAAGTTTGATTGGAATTGGAACAAGATGTTCGTTTTCAGAAATTCGACTCCTATAGACTGTAAGTCTCGCGTTTACACCTGCATTCACACTTTGAGTGTACCTTAGTTAACGGTGAATTATCCCACCTGGCCGCTTACACTGCGCAACAGCTGCTGCAGTGATTATGAACTAGGGCATCTCACCTAAACCTGCTCTTATCTCAATTTGCTCACCAGTAGGTGCCATTCATCTGTCCTTCAGCAAAAACGTACGGTTTACTTTACGGTGAACGTAGCTCCCACATGACATCTCTCACATGACATTTCCTTGGGCATCCATATGATGTGTCTGGAGCCAAATCTCTGTAAAGCTGCTTTGCATCCGGGTTGATTTGTAAAACATTAAGCAGCATTTAGCAGACACCATCTCACAGAGTGCCCTGCAAGCAAGAAGAACAGGGCAAAGTTCCTCAAGCATCAAACTTAGCAGAGCCGGGATTTGGATGCCTTCCAAAAAATAGTCCAGAGACTTTTCCACTGATCCACAAGAAAACAGAGCTGAATTGGAGGCGCATGCAGCCCAATCATGCCTTAGTCTTCAGAAACCACTTTATCTTGTGATGGATGAGGTTGATCCACACACACAGTCACAGTGCAAGGCAGGAGTACATCCTGAATTGGAAGAAAGTGCATCACAGACCAGCACACACACTCTTATTGGGAAGTGGAAGGAAATAGGACAAATAGGACAGCCCAACTCTAGACAGACAATAACTCAGGATTGAACCTTAGAGCAGTGATTCACCAATGCCGTCTATACAACAAAATATCCAAATATTTAATATGTGGTGTTAAATACTCTTACACAATACACAGTGTAGTTTGTACCCAGTCACATATTCAAGATAAAATACTGTTATGGAAAGTGTAGAACAGAACATAATCCAGTTGCAGCCACATATTCTCAGCAACTGAATGTGTGTGTGTATGCACGATTAAACAAATCTAACAACTAGGTGACAGAATGTAGTGTAATGAATTCTTACATCTAGGCAAAAGCAAGTACAGGAGCAAAACACAAGGTGATTATCCAGCATGAGCAAGTTCTCACAAATGATGAAATTTCACGACAGACTGGTGTTTCCATATGTGCCATCCAAGCTCTTTTGCCCAAGCATAAACAAACAGGCAAAACTGATTACAGGAAACACAGTGGTCGGCCATGGAGACTGGGTGCAGAAGACTTGAAATACCTGAGGCTTACTTCTCTCAAAATCGGAAGACATCCAACATTGCTCTCAGCTCAGAACTACAAAAAACATTGGGACCATGGTACAGCTAACAATAGTCTTGAGAAGTATTGTCAAAAGTAGTATTAATGGAATAGTTGCAATTACAAAGCCATGGCTCAGATGGAGAAACAAAGCAAATCACCAATGCACAAAAACATAAGGGCCAGGGTGCAGTACAATGGCAGCAGGTGATCTGGAATGATGAGGTCAAATTTGAGATTTCTGGCACTAACAGAAGGCAGTTTGTTTGCCATATGTTTGTTTGCTACATTGATCAGTGTCTGCATTCACAAATGAGGCATTGTGAGGTTCCCTGCAGGTTTGAGTCTGTTGTTTCTGTATATTTGCAAACTGAGTTGGTAATTTGGTAAAAAATTAATGGCTTCTTCACTGCTGAGAAGTACAGGCAGATTCTTATCCATCATGAGGTTCCATCATCGAGGTGTCTGATTGATTCCAAAGTCATAAATAACTATCTACAGCAAAAAGAAGAGCAAGGAGCCCTACACCAGATGGTACAGCCTCCACATAGGCATGATTTTAACATCACTGAGTCGGTCTGGGATTACATGAAGAGACAGAAGCAAGTGAAACAAATAAAAGTCCTTAGAAGAACAAAAACTGCACACCAGTGTACTTGAAATTCATGCAACTAAGGGTGTCAGACTAAATATTAATTTGGTTTAGTACCTTGCTAGTACTGCTTGGACCCCTTTTACCTTCGAAACTGCCTTAATTCATCATGGCATAGATTCAACAAGGTGCCAGAAACATTCCTCACAGATTTCCACTATGTCTCACTCGTGAATGCAACATCTCAGACAGAAACTGGGATTTATACAGAAATACTTGGCAGGAAAACAGGCATAAATATACGCCAGCTTTAACCCATGCATACAGCCCTAAGAAAATTTGGAAGAGAGTGGGAATTGGTGACACCCTGTGCCTACCAGTTCATTAGCCTGTTTTTATGTATTGACATTAATTGCTCCAAATAACTAATTGTGACTGTGTGAGATGTGATGTGTGGATTGTGAATACAGACGTACATTTTTTAGTTCTTTTAATGTTGTGGAAATTTCAGACAGCATCTCTTTTATTTCTCATAGGTCATTTGTCAGCATTTCAATTGCTGTCATTATGTTAATTTACGTTTGTAACCCAGCATCTGTGAAAACAGATGAAGGCACGTGTGAATATAAAACAGTGGCATTTAAATATATCATTAAACAATCTCAGACCACGTTCTGAGTTTTGCATCGTTATTTCAAATGTCTAAAAGTATTTATTTTAATAATAGACATTTAACATAAAGATGCACAACTCAGACTGTATTAATGATAGATTTAAATGCCACTGTTTTATATTCACACGTGCCTTCATCTGTTTTCACAGATGCTGGTTTACAAAAGCTAAACAATACAATGACAGTAATTGAAAAGAAATAAAAGAGACAATGTCTAAAATTTCAACAACATTAAAAGAAAATGTACCTCTGCTTTGGAATCCAGTTATTACACATACAATGAGGCAAAAAAGTATTTAGTCAGCCACTGATTGTGCAAGTTCTCCTACTTAGAAAGATGAGAGAGGTCTGTAATTTTCCTCATAGGTACACTTCAACTATGAGAGACAAAATGAGAAAAAAAATCCAGGAAATCACATTGTAGGATTTTTAAAGAATTTCATTGGAAATCATGGTGGAAAATAAGTATTTGGTCACCCACAAACAAGCAAGATTTCTGGCTCTCACAGACCTGTAACTTCTTCTTTAAGAAGGTCTTCTATCCTCCACTCCTTACCTGTATTAATGGCACTTGTTTGACCTCGTTATCTGTACAAAAGACACCTGTCCACAGCCTCAAACAGTCAGACTCCAAACTCAACCATGGCCAAGGCAAAAAGGGCTGTCAAAGGATACCAGGAAGAAAACTGTAGACCTGCACCAGGATGGCAACCCCATAAGAAAATTTGTGGAGGGAGTTGAAAGTCCATGTTGCCCCCTGACAGCCATAAACATCACTGCTCTAGAGGAGATCTGCATGGAGGAATGGGCCAACATACCAGCTACAGTGTGTGCAACCTGGTGAAGACTTACAGGAAACGTTTGACCTCTGTCATTGCCAACAAAGGTTATGTTGCAAAGTATTGAGTTGAACTTTTGTTATTGACCAAATACTTATTTTCCACCATAATTTACAATTAAATTCTTTAAAAAACCTACAATGCGATTTCCTGGATTTTTTTTTCTCATTTTATCTCTCATAGACGAAAATTACAGACCTCTCTCATCTTTCAAGTAGGAGAACTTGCACAATCAGTGGCTGACTAAATACTTTTTTTGTCCCACTGTGTGTGTATATATATATATATATATATATATATATATATATATATATATATATATATATATATATATGTATATGCAGTTGTCGAACTACAAAGTGCATCTATATGGTGGATATATATAAAATGGACAGTGGGTGTAGAAACAAGGAGGTGTGGCTAATAAAGTGGCCAGTGAGTGTATTAGGTACAGCAAACACATAAATGCACTTTGAAGGTATTCAGTTTGTGTATAATTGTTGCTATGCAGTACTAATCAACCCCTGTACCTCATCTATCAATGGACAGGAAGCACTTCATAAACAAGCACCACTGAATATCTTAAGGTGATGTATTTGTGTTATATGCCTTAGCCTCCCTGCACTCATGCATAGCACCTCAAATAAAAGCCTTTGGGGATGACTGCATCTTCATTTGGGTTTAAAAGACCCATGTAGAAAACAGCCATTTGTATTCAGGTGTCCATCACCAGCCACAAAAGTAGCTTGCACAAAGGTTCGGTTCAAGTTCTTGCAAAGTGACAGTTACAAATCACTTCTTTAAGTAACATGTAAGGAGATACTCAAGGACTGTTTACACCATTGATCAAAGCCTAGAGGCTTTCTCTTAAGAACGATTTGCTGTGAAGTTTAATTCAGAAAGTCAATATCACTACTATATGCTGAAGTACAAAAATCTCTAACAAATCATACTGACATTTAGCAGTACTGTGCAAAGGTCTTACACCACTATTAGATTAGATACACCATTGTTTTAGCAATAGTATAATGACCATATGTTATTATTTCTCAGCCTCTTTTTAGAATAAGCCAGAAAATACAGAAAATAAAAAAATGAGGAAAAACAGCTTCTGTAGGCTACAGTGGCAAGTATTTAGTGTGACTTCCCCTTATGCTTGAGCAACAGCAGCATCTGGCAGTTTCACTGTGAGGCCAAGTTGACTCTACAGTCTAAAGAATCTTGATCAGGAATGGTCTTTTTGGTAGGGTACCAGCCAAGAAACCACTTTTTTTGGAAGGGGAACAGGGTGAAAAGATATGCTAAGGCTCACAAAGACTGGAATAAAGATTAGAGGAAAAGAGGATTATGGAGTGACAGTTCCAAGTTTGAAATATTTGGGTCCAGTTGTCGCCAACATGTTATATGTGATCATTATACAATTGCTAAAACAACAAATCTGATTGTGGCCTAATACTTTTGCACAGTACTGTTTATCCATTTTTACAATGGCTCTAATGTTGAAAACTGAACAGATTATTTTCAGTACATTCAAATGTAAGTTCAAATGACATTCTTAAGTAAAATTATATGCCAGCCTATTGTTTTCTCATATAGAATATATAGGTCTCATATACAGTGGGGCAAAAAAAGTATTTAGTCAGTCACTGATTGTGTGTCACGCTCGCTGGCCACCACGCCAGCGTCACCTGCCCACGTCACGACCGCACGCACCTGTTCCTCGTTTTCCTCATCACACCACACCACATATAAACCGCACTCACCTCAACGTCACCGCGGATTATTAATGTTACTCTTGTCACGTTTATGCCGCTCGCGTTCCTACGCGCCTCACCTGGTTCCCTCGTCCTGGCTCTGTCTCGCGTCCACGTTCGTCCGTTCTCATTTTCACCACCTAGATCCCCAGGTATTGCACCTTTAAGTCTCTTCCCTGTTTGGTTTTGTTTCACGCCCGTTTACGACTTCGGCCTCTTATGTTATCCACCCGTTTTCGCTCCTCGCCTGTTCCGTTCGCTGTGTCTCCCTTTTGTTTGCCTTTTTGTTAATAAATCCTCCCATTACTTTGAACCTGCGTTCGTCTCCTGCTTCCCATCCGGCTCACGCCGTTACATTGTGCAAGTTCTCCTACTTAGAAAGATGAGAGAAGTCTGTAATTTTCATCATAGGTTCACTTCAACTATGAGAGACAAAATGAGAAGAAAAAAAATTAAGGAAATCACATTATAGGATTTTTAAAGAATTTAATTGTAAATTATAGTGAAAAATAAGTATTTGGTCAATAAATTTGGTTCAACTCAGTACTTTGTAAAATAACCTCTGTTGGCAATGACAGAGGTCAAAGTCTTCACCAGGTTTACACAAACTGTAGCTGGTATTTTGGCCCATTCCTCTATGCAGATCTCCTCTAGAGCAGTGATGTTTTGGGGCAACACGGACTTTCAACTCCCACCACAAGTTTTCTATGGGGCTGAGGTCTGGAGACTGGCTAGGCCACTCCAGGACTTTGAAATGCTTTTTACGGAGCCACTCCTTCATTGCCCGAGCGGTGTGTTTGGGATCATTGTCATGCTGGAAGACCCAGCCACATTCCATCTTCAATGCTCTCACTGATGGAAGGAGGTTTTGCCTTAAAATCTCATGATACACGTTCATTCTTCCCTTAACACAGATCAGTCGTCCTGTCCCCTTTGCAGAAAAACGGCCCCAAAGCATGATGCTTTCACCCCCATGCTTCACAGTAGGTATGGTGCAACTCAGAATTCTTCTTCCTCCAAACACGGCGAGTCGAGTTTTTACCAAAAAATTCTATTTTGGTTTCATCTGACCACATGATATTATCCCAACCCTCTTCTGGATCATCCATATGCTCTCTGACAAACTTCAGACGGGCCTGGACATGTACTGGCTTAAGCAGGGGGACACGCCTGGCACTGCAGGATCTGAGTCCCTCTCGGCGTAGTGTGTTACTGATGGTAGCCTTTGTTACTTCGGTCCCAGCTCTCTGCAGGTCATTCATCAGGTCCCTCTGTGTAGTTTGGGGATTTTTGCTCACCGTTCTCATGATCATTTTGACCCTACGAGATGAGATCTTTCGTGGGGCCCCAGATCGAGGCAGATTATCAATGGTCTTGTACGTCTTACAATTGCTCCAACAGTTGATTTATTCACACCAACCTGCTTGCCTACTGTAGATTCACTCATCCCAGCCTGGTGCAAGTCTACAATTTTCTTCCTGCTGTCTTTCAACAGCTCTTTGGTCTTGGCCATGGTTGAGTTTGGAGTCTGACTGTTTGAGGCTGTGGACAGATTTCTATTATACAGATAATGAGGTCGAACAGGTGCCATTAATACAGGTAACGAGTGGAGGACAGAAGAGCTTCTTAAAGAAGTTGTTACAGGTCTGTGAGAGGCAGAAATCTTGCTTGTTTGTGGGTGACCAAATACTTATTTTCCACCATGATTTCCAATGAAATTCTTTAAAAATCCTACAATGTGATTTCCTGGATTTTTTTTTTTTCTTATTTTGTCTCTCACAGTTGAAGTGTACCTATGATGAAAATTACAGACCTCTCTAAGTAGGAGAACCTACACAATCGGTGACTGACTAAATACTTTTTTGCCCCACTGTAGATAATCTGAAGAAATGGATGGAGATTTCCAAAAATTAAGAAAAATGATTGTACACTATACTGTCTACCCTTTATCAAGAGCAGCATAAAGAGGTATGAAGAGGTGTGAAACAGGAAAAAAAAGGAGAGAGAGAGAGAGAGAGAGAGAGAGAGAGAAGGAGTGTTCCTAGGTTTTCATAATAACCTTGAAGTGTGAAGGGAAGACAATGAATGGAAGCAGCAAGTTTGTTTAAAGGCTGTGACGTTCCTATGGCAACCCCAGTTTCTTACTGAAGCAGCAGAAATCTGCCTGTTCAAGATTTTACTCCAAACTTCATGTCCTTGATCCATAAGACGAATGAGATGAGGCCTTACAAATGGGTACAATTACAATGTGAGAGGCTGATAAATAACAACTGAACTTTCGTGCTCTGCAGGCGACATACTGTCTGAATGATGAAAATTGAATGGCATATGAGAAGGAGAACACTGAGATACAAAGATCTTGTCTTGCAAGCTCTACAGAATGCCCTTTATGCTTTCAGTTTGAAGGACTGCTTTTCCATCTTCATAATACTCTATGTGGCTGGGGTGTATGGACAAATACAAGAAAAGTGTACCATAATTTTCTTGTATACTATAGATCCAGTAGAATAAGATACAGTACAAAGAGCATTTGCATGGAGTTTAGTCCCTCCTTTGCTGCTGCAACAGCCTTCACTCCGCCAAGGCTTCCTGCTAGATTTGGGAACATGATTGTGAGGTCAGTCACTGATGTTGGACAATAAGTCTGAGGCCTCTCCAGGTCAGTCAAGTACTGTTCAAAATCTACAAAATCTATGGTGATTACATTCATGTATACTTCATATTATAAACGTGTACCTATTACATCAAGATAATCTCACAATCAATAAGGCAGTCTGTTCATTTTGTCAACATGGTCAAAATCCATATGCACTGATCTGAAGATGCTGCTTGACTGACATTATGACCAACTACGCTGAAGCAATTTGCATCTCAATTATTTAAGATGTATTTTTAGATAGTTATTACCTCTTGAGTTTGTGTTTGCACGTGTACCAATTAGCATATCAGTGATATGCTTTTTTTTTAAAGAAACATGAAGAAAGCCACTATCTTAAGCTGCAATAACCATGTGTGAGATCCACAACACCATGTCACTGATATGTCATCTCAAATTCTTTAACCAGATATAATTGTGTGCCAGTTCACAGCTGTCATTCTACATGATATTGAATATGTAAATCACATTTACAGTACAGTCATGCTAAAAAGAAAAGAAGTACAGCCTCCTTCAAAGCTATGTTTTTCTCAAAGCTTAAATGACGAGCGTGTGCTTCTCACCAATTTCTACAATCAAACAAATAACCTCAGATGAACAAAAAACACAACAGATTTCTTTTTGTATTCTTTTTTTTTTTTTACAAAAGTAAACCAACAGTCAGAAACCAAGTGGGAAAAATCAAGCACATCCTATATTTCTGTAACACTCAGAACAAGGCCAGTAATCAAAGTCATTGAAAAGAGAGGAGCCGCATTTTCTACAGTTCATAGGCTATCCAATAGATTAAGTAGGCTACAAAATTACCAGCATGATAAATAAACTGTCAATAAAACAAAGCAAAGAAACATGTGTGATTAGTGTAAAATACACAGAAATAGCCTTTGCCTGTCATTTCAAAGGCTTATAATAAACAATGCAGCATTTTCTTAATTAATACAATATTAAAGAATACAATCTTAAAGAATACAATCTTCATAAAAATTTATCATACCTAGCAATCGGGTCGCTCTCAGATTGCTTCTGAATCACTCTTAAGCTAAAACTCCTTTAAAAAAGTTTTTAGGCTATGATGGGAACTCTCTAAGAGAGTTCAACCCTCCAGAGACACGCTGTAAAAAATATTTTCGAAAAAATATTTTAGGAAAATATTCTCTTATTACACATCAGTGAGTGGAAAAAGTATGAAAAAGTCATTTAGTTGCAGTTATTGTTGCACAAAAGGGTCACGTCAGATACCGACAGCAAAGGTTCACCTACATTTGCCACTCAAAATGTGTAATATTGGATCATTTTCCTAAAAAAAATGAATGATCAAGTATAATACATATTTTTGTCTTATTTGTTTCTATCTACCTTTAGGACTTGTGTGAAAATCTTATGTTTTAAGTCATGTTTTTGTAAAAATACAGAAAATTCTGAAGGGTTCACAAACTATCAAGCACCACTGAAAAGATGTGGATAATACAACTCTCAAAAAGACAGTGTACTAACTCCCAATAACAAACCATGGATCAGAAAACTATGGATTTGAAACACCTGCTAAACAAAAAGAGGCCATTCAGGGCAGGTGATAAGGAAGATATCAAACAGGAGCAGTCACAGCTGAAGAAGCAACTCAGTGAGCGAGAAAAATAAATACAGGGACAATCTGGAGTGTAAGCTGCAGCAGAGCAATATGAGAGAGCTATGGAGTAGAATGAGGATCATCACTAGCTATAAGAAGTATGGATAATGGGTGGTGGAGGGGAACCTGAATAGGGCTAATGAGCTGAATAACTTTTTCAACAGATTTGACTTAAAGCCACCTACCCAGCCCCCACTTAACACCTCCAACCCAGGTTCTGTTGAGCCATCTAGGGTCTTACAGCCACTGTGCTGAGTTTATTCCTCATTTGGAGAATTCAACTGGAGAATTCAAAGAACATTATCCTGGCAGTGGCTCCGGTTGTGTCTAGGTGTGGTACAGATCTGTGGGCTTTGTGTAAGCCCATATGTACCTGGTTTGGAAAGTGTAGGGGGTTGTAATGTTCTGTAACCAAGCCTATTAGCTGTTTGAGCCTCTCAAAGGTCTTTATGACATGAGATGTGATTGTAACTGACCGTTTTGGCACTCCGGCTATGTAGAAGATCTTTCAAAGATGACTTTCAGCAGTCTTAAAGAAAAGGAGAATAGATGCTGTAAACTCCACAAAGCTGACTAGCACAGGTTTTTGTCACCCTTGGATTCCTTCCATCAGGTCCCACAGAATTTGGTGTATCAAACAGGGGCCCATTGACAACAAATTCCTAGGCTGCTTTTTGTTTTCAGTCCTTTTAGTTCTTTGATGATTCTTCCATTGTACATTCAAAGAGCTGATGAGTAAGAGTACAGGACGCTGGTGGGAGATTTTGTCTTGTGGTGTTTGGAGAACCACCTGCAGCTAAACAGCAGCAAGACATATGAAATAGTTATGTTTTTCTGATGTATTAACACGCCTGTCCAGGGGAGGATGTGAAAATGGTGAAGTGCTACAAGTACTGATAAGGACTGGTAACAGCATGGGTTCACTGAAGACAGTGAAAGAGAGGAGGACTGCAGCAGTTTTAGACAAGATTCTGAGCACTTCTGCCCGTCTCCTCCATGACATGAATGCCAAGAGCTCCTTTAGCCACAGGCACATCCATTGAAGGCATTCAAAGAAGCACTCTTGGGGATCTTTTCTGCTCAGTGCCATCAGAAACCACAGCACCTGCTCCTGGCATGCTGTACTTTTTTTTCTGACTCTCAGATTGGACAACTTGTCAGAATGAATAAATAAATGAATGAATGAATGAATGAATGAATGCATCCATCCATCCATATTATCAACCCTGACACCCATCAATCAACCAACCAACCATTCATCAACCCTGACACCCATCAACCATCCATCCAACCACCAACTCTCCCATCCATCCACCCACCCATCCATCCATCCACCCACCCATCCACCCATCCATCCACCCATCCATCCACCCACCCATCCATCCACCCACCCACCCATCCATCCATCCACCCACCCACCCACCCACCCATCCATCCATCCACCCACCCACCCATCCATCCATCCACCCACCCATCCACCCACCCATCCATCCATCCACCCATCCATCCATCCATCCACCCACCCATCCATCCATCCATCCATCCACCCACCCATCCATCCATCCATCCATCCAACCATCAGCCCAAACCTCAACCCTCCCACTCACCCCCCGACCCACTCACCCATCCACCGACCCACCCATCCACCCACCCATCCATCCCACTGTGCAAAGCTGATGCATGACATAATATTACAATAACAATCATTTTTGCAATTGTTATGATTCCTGAAGAGCTTCACAAACGCAGAGCCTCAGAAGCATGTGTGCACTTCCACTACACAAATGATTCATAATAATGAATCATTTCAGTGATTAGTGCATTATAAGGCTTTTAAGTGTTTAAAAAGGTCCTAATGTGTACTATCAAGAGAGACTGCATGTGGTGTGTTGTTTCTATGAAGTTCATGCAACTACAAATTAATAAAGAACATTGCTTTGCCATTAACACTCAAGAGTTGTTTTCCGCCATAAACTCTGCACCATGAAATAAGTAGAGCCCTTCCTCGGGGTAATATATGCTCAAGACACTCAAAAGTTTCCAGCTTGAGCAGTCATTACAGTTGTGTTCACACCGTAAAATTTCTGACACATAGCCAGATCTGGTGTTGTATTTAATGTAGAGGACATGCACACAAAGAAAGAATAACAGAACTCATATCACTATGACAACAATCTGGCATGGTAGTCTTTGATGCGTCTCCACCAGAGGCATCACAGCTATATAAATCACATCACACAGAGGCTGTGACACACTGATTCAAAACATGTACGCTGTACTGCAAAACAGGCATGTGCTCTTACTGACTAGTTTTCCTGCTAAATACCAAATTATGTGATCTATGTATTCCAGAGTTCTACAGACCTGTCTAACATATAAACAACACATTTGCTGTTTTGCTGATAGTGGTTTAGAACATGTAGTTGTATTTGCTGCTAGAAGAGCTTCCACAAGACTCTGGAACATGACTGTGTTCAATTCATTCAACCACAAGGGTGTTAATGAGACCAGGAAGTGATTTTGTGACTGTGGTGGGGTTGCAGTTACTCGACTACTGACCCGGAGGTACAGGCTTTAAATCCCCGCACTACCAAGCTGCCACTGTTGGACTATTGAGCAAAGCCCTTCACCCACAATTGCCTGGCTTGTACCTTGTAAGACTGCCTGCCAAACGACTAATTGTGGGACAATAAATGCCTGTAGATGTAATTTTGAAGTTGGTGTGCCAATTAATGTGTGCCAGGGTATTGATGGGGTTGAGATACCATGGTGCTCAGGTCAGACCATTGTTTGTCCTCCATCAAAGTTTTCTGTTGGCATCATATAAGAATATCAGTCACTGAGCTCTTCAGAACTTCAGATTCCATGGTTGTATGAGTTCGACCTTAGCAAAAAGTCTGGCTCAGAATAACCTTCTAACTACCTTATAACTTCACATTTTGTCCCTGTAATGTTTATATGCTGTGTGTAATTTCAACCCCAAATAAAAAAAAAGTTGGGATACTTTGAAAAAAGGCAGTGTTCCTTAAGTTTACTTTGACTTTTATTTCATAACAGACAGTATGAACCAAGATATTTCATGTTGTTGGTTTTTTTTTTTTGGTTAATGTAAATTCATTTGTTAATACACATTCATACTTGCATTTCAGACATGCAACAGATTCCAAAAACAGTTGGGATGGGACAGTTAAGTGCTAGTAATGAGGTAAAAAAACAACAACAACTAAATAATAATGTGATTTAAAACTGGTGATGTCAACAGGTGATTATAATCATAATTTGGTACAAAAGTACTATCCACAAAAAGCTGAGTCTTTGAGGAGTAAAGACGGGCAGAGGATCTCCAGTTTATCAACAGATGTGTAAGACATTTTAATAAATAAAATAATAAAATATATTTTATTAAATATATTTTTAAAACATTGTTCCTCAAAATTTCTGATTTGTCTTGGATGTCCCTGAAAAAGATGTCATCTGGAGGTAACTGCAGAGCTGTTGATAGACGGCTTTTTCTAAGATTTTGGACAGAAACGGTTGAATTGAAGTGGGCGGTCTGGCTGAACTGGGCTTCGGTCTTCATGATCTTGACTCGTGCATCCTTGCCTTAGAATAAGGGCAGAGCTGGGGGTTCATAGTCAAAGTGTCTTATGGTGATCAGAGACGTTGGGTTGCCAATGTCTCATGTGATCCCTCTTGGCTGTGTTACCTACCAGTTCTCCTCTTTCTAGCTATGCTGCTATAGCTAATGCTGCCGGGGTCTCATGCTACACTTGGCATCAGTGATTGACATGGCATCAGTGATTGTTAATAAACACTGTGCTCTTAATCAATAACTAATTACATTTTCTGTTTTCTCTCCGAGCTGGTTCTGGCAGTCCCGCCCCAACACATGATGTTTTCATCCGCTGCAGCTTCACTCAAGCTGCTTCCGTCATCAGCTCCAGCCCCACCATACCCGGGCCACTTAATGCCGATGTGCATACTTCACATTTTATTCGAACTTTGACTCCATGACTTTAGTTTCGCTCTTAGATTTATCATCTACGCCGCCCAAGGAGGTTGGGTCCCTTTTTGAGTCTTGGTCCTCCCAAGGTTTCTTCCTCATAACACTTAGGGAGTTTTTCCTTGCCACTGTCGCCCTAAGCTTGCTCAATTTGGGATTGGACGTAGTTATTAGGAGATAATCTAAACTTGTAAAGTTGCTTTGAGACAATGCTCCATTGTAAAAAGAATATAAATAGATCTGACTTGACTTGACATGACTTGACTTGACTGGAAGGCAGTTTATGTTGCTCTAAAATCTCAATGACATTTTCTGCATTTAAAGCTGCCATCACAGAAATGTAAATGACCTTTACCAAGGGCACTCAGTCTGACACAACCCCATACCATCACAGAGCCTGGCTTTTGGACTTGTTGCTGATAAAATTCTGGATGGTCCTTTTTGTCTTTGGTGTCTATTCCTATCAAAAAGCTATCTGGAATACTGATTCATTTGACCACAACACACGTTTCCACTGTGTGATGGTCCATCCCAGATGCCTCCAAGCCCAAAGAAGTTGACATCGCATGAACATGGTTAACATGAAGCTTCTTTTTTGCACACTAAAGTTTTAACTGGCATTTGTGAATGTAACTCTGTATTGTAGTGCTTGACAAAGATTTGCCAAAGTAACCCCTTGCCCATGTGGTTCTATCAGCTACTGATGAATGATGGTTCTTGATGCAGTTGACGTTTGAGGGATCAGAGATCACGGGAGTTTAGTTTAGGCTTGTGCCTTTGCCCTTTATGTACAGTTTCATTCTATAATGTTTATGCATTTGGTACTGCAGCATCAAAATTCCCCTCGGTGGCACATAACATCCATCTATTCTTATCTATTATCTATCTGTAGCCTCCATCATAGAAAATTCTGCACTCTAATGTATTGTGCTTTACATTAGGGATTATACGAAGTGAAAATGTCTAGCTATACCATGAGCTTGTCAAATTCTACACAAATATGGCAGTTACCTAGCCCTGTTCACACGCTGTGCTGAAAATCACCATACATCATTTCATGCTGAACACAACACACGCCTGTCTCTTTAGTCATTTCTCCTGCTTACAGATCTGCAAGGAAACTGAAAATTACAGGAAAGTACAGATACTTTGCTCAGTATCTGTTAAGCGTGATCAAAGTCCTGTCATGCGTCATACTGGCACAAAGCAAAAAGATGGAGCTCTCCACTAAAGCCATTAGCACTGATGGAGCAGTAATAGAGGGCCAATTTATGGACCGAGACAGAGTGTGTGGATGAACCTATAGCCATTTTACTGACAAATGGAAGCGCATTGTAAACCCTTAGAATAGGCATTATACTAGCTGGAGCATTCATGAATTACTTTCACTTCATTGTTCCTTAACCTTGAGGTTACATTTGGGATTTAGATATAATGTTAGGATAATGGGGATTGTAGAGATTTTATAGATGGATCAGATGCAGTTATTAAGTTGCTAGATATGAGAAGAAAACACAACAGTTGGGTTTGCTCTACAGCTTTCAGTGACTGATGTTCCTAGCAATAGCGTTTCAGTGCTCACAGCGCACAAAATGCCACTGATGTCAGTAATCAGGAGCTGAATAGAAACTCCTGGTTGAGGCAAAAGGTTCATTGGATCAGGAGCAGCCCTGCTGTAAGGAATGGCAGAAGGAGCCAATCACTTGCTGATTGCAATGCAGTGGAGAAACCGTTTTGGCATCGACATGTTGCGCTGTCTAAAGTGAATCGTGATTCAAATGTCATCAACATTAAGCCCTTCGTTGCCATCTTAGTCAAGAGATTATGGCCAAGATTACAATGAGTCCTGGGAGACTGTCACCACATATCCATGACAATCCTATTGGTCTCAAGAGGCTTCTGCATTTGAATTGTCGTGCACCCCTAGCAACCTGTGGGGCTAAAACTTTTAATGGCAGGGTAAATATTGAGTTTGCAAACCTGTTTGCTGCCTGACCTGGTCAAGCACATTCTCTGTTTTTCTCAAAGCAGGTGTAGAGCAACTCACGTAGCCTAATCAGACTCAAAGCAACACAGATAGATGCTTTAATGTGCCGGCCAATGTGGGATCATGGGATGTAATGCGTCGTCGGGCTGTGCTCATTCAGCCACTGTGGCACTCTTCCAATGCGTAGGCAGAACGATACAAAGACTCAGCAAAGCACTGCAGACTTGCTCTTGTTTTGATCGTAACCATGGGAACAGGCAATCTGGTGACCTGTGTCAACAGGGATGAAGGGAGTCAGTCAATAAGGTGAGTTGATAATTTTCCATTCGAATTACACAGCCACAGCTCAGTCAGGCAAGTCCACACGTATCACAGTGCGTCTGTACAAAACACTCACTCAATACCTGCAGGACAGTCTACAGGGGATCAGCTTCATCACACTCAGCCTTCAAATCTGTTTACACTTGATTTTCAACGTGTGCTCCATTTTGGTTCAAATACTAAAACATTTTTTTATACAACAAAACTTTCTATACTTCCCAAAGGAATACTCCAGCTTTTGTGTACTAATCTTGGAATTTCTAAAGGTGAATTCAAATCATAGCTCTGCCAAGCAGCTACTTAACCCTCAGCTGCTCAGCTCAATTGTACCTTGCTCTGGATATGGTCCATCATGTAACGTACAAGGTACATTTGATCAATGGAGCCCAACTTTTTGCGTTAGTGTAAGGGTTTTACAATGTGCAATTAATTTACATTTACATTACATTTACAGCATTTAGCAGACGCCCTTATCCAGAGCGACTTACAATTGATACAGTCTTACAATCCAAGCAATTGGCAATTGTGGGTTAAGGGCCTTGCTCAAGGACCCAACAGTGGCAGCTTTTGGCTGACGTGGGATTTGAACCCTGGACCAACACAAAACATGACAGCTGCAGAAAGTTTGGATAGTTCATTTGGATAGTCTATGACATGGCTGGCAACATCAGCAATTACAATATATCTCAGTGAATCAATTGAAAAAAAAAAAATATTCATAATAATTACTAATATTAATATCAACCCCATAAATAATTAATACTTGGAAAATCACAAAACTTGTATATTTGTTCAATTTTCTCACATTTTTCAGATCTGGGAATGCCATTTTCCCTGTCAATTTAAATTTTATACAACACTAAATCAAAGTTGGGACAGTATGGAAAATGCAAATACAAAATATGCAGTGTTTCTGAAATTTGCTTTGACTTTGAATTAATTGCAGGCAGTATGAACCTGAGATATTTTCTCTTTTGTATGGTCAACATTTCATTCATTAATAATCATCCATTCCTGCATTTCAAGCTTGCACCACATTCCAAAGAAAGTTTGGACAGGAGCAATTTAGAGCTAGTAATGAAGTAAAACAACTAAATAATACATTTCAAACAGGTGAAGTCGACAGGTGATTATAACCATGCTTTGGTACAAAAGCAGTTGCTACAAAAGGCTTGGTCTCTGAGGAGTAAAGATGGACAGAGGATCTCCAGTTTATCAAGAAATGTGTGAGAAAATTACTGAAATCTTTTAATACAATGTTCCTCAAATAAAGATCAGAAGAGATTTGCATATTTTAGTTTAGATTGTTTTACACTGTCTTGTTGAAAAATGCATGGATGTCTCTGGAAAAGACTCATCCTGAAGGCAGCTTATGTTGCTCTAAAATCTCAGTGTACTTTTCTGCATTAATTCTGCCATTACAGAAGTGTAAATGACCTTTACCAACACTGCTCCAACCCCATACCATAACAGAATCTGGCTTTAGAACTTGTAGCTGGATGGTCCTTTCCGAGCACACAGCATCCATTTTGTCCAAAACAAAATTATTGGTCTGACCACAATACACGTTTCCACTGTGTGATGGTCCATACCAGCTCAGATAACTCGACACCATTTCATTAACATAAGGCTTGTTTTTTGTACAGTAACGTTTTAAGTGGCATTTGTGAATGTAACTCTGTATTGTAGTGCTTGACAAAAGTTTGCCAAAGTAATCCCTTGCCCATGTGGTTCTATCAGCTATTGATGAATGATGGCTCTTGATGCAGTGCTGTCTAAGGGATCAGAGACCATGGGTCTTCAGTTAGGGCTTCGTCTTTGTCCTTTATGCTCTGAAATTCCTCCAGATTCCTTGAATTGTTCAATGATATTATGCACTGTAGAGGCAGAAATATGTAAATCCCTTCCAATCTTTCTTTGAGAAACATTGTTTTTAAACATTTCACTAGTTTTCTCACACATTTGCTGACAAACTGGAGATCATCTGCCCATCTTTACTCCTCAAATAAAGACTCAGCCTTCTGTGGATACTGTTTTTGCACCAAATCTGGGGTTGTATTATTATTCACTTTATCACTTACAACAGAAAAAACATGTTATTTGTAAACACATAAAAGAGCAAAAAATGTGTAATAACAACACAAAGTAATGGAATAAATTTAAAGTTACAGCGTAACAACGTACATTTAATAAAGTTTTAGATATAATATTGAATCCATTTCTGCAACTGGTGGCATGACATATTTTACATTTATTTATTTAGCAGATGTCCTTATTTAAGAGTCCAACAGTGACAGCTTGGCAGTGCTGGGACTTGAACCCTGAAACCTCTGGTCCATAATCCAGTACCTTAACTGCTGCATCACCACAGATCATATATATATATATATAATGAACAGAATTAGGATTACAGAATGGACTGATCGGGCAGCACAGTGGATTGGTGGTAGCAGTGTCTCCTCACAGCATATACATCCACATGGGGAGGACATACAGACTCCACACAGTAAGGTCCTGGATTCGAGCCCAGGTGGATCGGCTTAGGTCCTCCCGTGTCCACATAGGTTTATTCCGGGTACTCCGGCTTCCTACCACAGTCCATAGACATGTGTGTTAGGTTAGTTGGTGTGTAGGAGTGTATGAGTGCGTGTCCCCTCTCATGGATTGATGCCCTGTCTAGGGTTGTTCCTGCCTTACAGCCTATGCTGCCGCCTAGGCACTGGTCCTCCCGCGACCCAGTCTAGGATTAAAAAAGTGAATAAGAAAGCGAATGAATGATTCTTTGCCACCCATCTTTGTTTCTCAAACACAAAGCCTTTTGGGAATACTGCTTTTGTACCCAGTCATGATGATAATTACCTGTTGACATCACTTGTTTGAAATCAATATCTGAAAACATTATTTAGGTTTTTTAACCTCATTACTAGCCCTCAACTTCCCCTGTCTCAACTTTTTTTTGGAATGTGTTGCAGGCCTAAAATGCAGGAATGGATGTTTATTAAGAAATTAAATGAAGTTGACCAGAAAAAAACTCATGTCTTGGATTCATACTGTCTGCAATGAAATAAAAGTCAAAGAAAGTGTAAGACACTGTTTTTTGTTTTCTTCTTTTTTTCTGTATTTTACATACTGTACCAACTTTTTGTGATTTGGGGTTGTATACAAAAGGTGTTCTTCTAAAATGATAAGGTAACTGTATAGTGAAGTTTCACAATGCATGAACATACTGTATATAGAGTACATAGTACAAAATAAAAACCAATTATGAACTGTTCTCTTCTATTAACTGTTACTAATTAATAATGTTCTATTATTATGTAATAGAACTGTTCAGAAATTCACTGAATTACTTGCCGAAGCATTACAAGAACAGAAGCTGTCTTTGAAAGACCTGTCTCTAGCAGTTCTAACCTGTGACTCATGGCTATACTTAAAGCACAGAACATGAAGGAAAGACATGACAGCACAATGAAGTTGATAGTGGACTTTCAAAAACAGGCTGCTTTTGCACTTGGAAAAATATGCCCTAGACCTTAATGCAGCCCCACTGTAAACAACATGCCGCCAGATACTAGAGAGGCGGGTGAAAGTTGAAAGTTGAAAGTGTTCTGAAGTGCACGAGAAGGTGTTTTTGAGAGGTATTTATAGATGAAAATCCTGTTCTGTTAGAGATAGGACTACAGTTAAGCATATAGCTGTATTTCATATACATATAAGCATATTTGAATACCTGAGTCAGATTTTCTACTATTCGCTCAAAACATTTGAAGACATTACTGCATACGTACTGTAGCTGTAGTGGATGGAGATCAGGTACACAAAGAGACGTTCTTTAAATGTTATTGTTAGATAAACCTGAACATTGTGAATATCAGACGGCAGTATATACAGTAGCTAGTATAAGGCAGAATGGCTAAAACACAGACATGCACAGACAGCATGCTCACATCAAGGGTAGAGCCTTTCAGAGATGCATCAGGAGGTGAACAGGTAGCAGCCAAAAAATACTCAAGACATTTAATGGGCATGACTTTTACTTTTTTTTCTTTAAATCCATTCAAACTGAAGCCGTCTTTGAGAAAGTGACAGAGGTCTTAGTGGTGTGTGGAAGCCTGAGATAAAACGAGAGTTAATGTCAGCGGTTTGCATTAGGCAGCAGCTAATAGTGTGGAAGGTTATTTCCACCAGGACACAAAGAAAGCACATAGAGTTCCCACCTGTTAGCCACCAGCTCCATGGCTCTAGCTTGTTTTCCATTTCAGCTAGAGTGTCTGTACACAAATTACCCAGGCGTAGCATCTGCCAGCCCCACATACCCTGCGGTGTGTTTGCAGGATGGAGGTGGCGTTTGGAGGACATTTGGAAATGAGTGGTCTGTGTCTGGGAAACAGCAATGCTTTTGAGGTTACATCCAACACATTAAGCTCTGTGTATCCAATGTACATACATACTACATTCAAATGTAAATGTCCTATTAAGGCCATGAGTCCAAGACATAACTGTTGCTATGGCACTGCTGATAAACTATTTACCGTTTTATAGCCAAGCGGTAAAACTCATTGGCAACGAGAAAATGGAATGTGGTGTAATCAGAGAAAGGTAAAGAAGACACCATCATGCCTATAGTTACCAATAAAATAACAATACTACTCGATATTTGGAAAATTAACTCTGAAAAGAGTTGTGTTGTGTTGTGCGTTGTGTTGTGCGTTGTGTGCTGCCAAGTTATTGACCCTGTCGTGAGATTTAGAATCAGAATCACTTTATTTCTGATTCTGATTCTAAATCTCACGACAGGGTCAATAACTTGGCAACACGGCAGCACACAACACACAACACAACAATTAATTTTAATACCTGTTCCCTGTTCTCTTTACAGATCACAATGTCGTCTGCAAACATCATAGTCTGCAAACATCACGGCGATTCCTGTCTGACCTCATCTGTTAGTCTGTCCATCACCAGAGCAAATAAGAAGGGACTCGGGGCCGATCCTTGATGCAGTCCCACCTCTACCTCGAAGCTATCTGTCACTCCTACAGCACATCTCACCGCTGTCACGCTGACGGGCGTTACTCATACATGTTCCTGCCACTAAATCTAACGGTACTTTTTTCAAAGCTACTCGAGACTTCCTTTCATACACCAACACCAGTTCTTCCTGGCACCATGGTCATAAAAGCTTTCTTCCAAACCACAAAGACGCAGATGTAAGTCTTTCTCTGACCATCTCTAATACTTCTCATCAGCAGGTCTCAGTCTCAAAGCAAAAAAAAAAATGGCATCCAATACCATGGTGCTCTTCCTTGGCCTGAAAACCATACTGTTGTTCAACAACCACCTGTCAACCTCTGTTGAGGGGGCCCTTAGGGGCTTTCCACACTCTCTCCCCAAATCTTTCATTGTGTGGCTCATCAACTTTATGGCTCTGTAAGAGCCACAACTCTGTAACATCCAAACCTTCTGCTTTTTTTTTTTAAAAAATAAAACAAATCCCTTCTGCTTAAAAATCGGTACAAGTAAACTTTTCCTCCATTCCTCCGGCATACTCTCATTCACCAGAATTCCATTGAATAATCTAGTCAAAAACACCCCTCCCAGCTCTCCTAGACTTTTCCATACCTCAACCGGTATGTCATCAATCGATATTATTACAAATAAATTGTAATAATAATTATGATAATAACGATCAAGGGAGGTTGGGGCGGGTGTGTTTGGGAAGGGGGTTGCTGCTGCTGTAACAACCTCCAGGGACTTGGGTTCAGTCATCAGCTCTGCGTACGTGTTCTCCAATTTCCATCTATTTTTCCACCAACCTCCCAAAAATATGCCAGTAGGTGGATTGAGTGTATGATAGAGCCTGGACTGGCATCATGTCCAGTGCATTGCCCCCTTGTGCCCACTGCTACCTGCATAGATTCTACACCCCGAGTGATTCTCACCAAATTAAAACATTCACAATATGAACTAATAAACACACACTCCATATAACACTTTTTGTTCTCAATAAAACTCAGAACTTACTACATGTACTAAAAAGGTAGAGCACATATATAATGTAAGAAATCCATCAGAATAAGGCACTAAAGTGCTGGCCAGCTTCACCGTTATCATTGATCTGTCTCACCACTGACCTCAGAGACAAGATGCACCGAGTTCAACAAGAATCTTCTCTACCTGCAGTGTTCAGCTGCCGCATCTGAATTCACCAAGGTGGATGGAGAGACTTTTCTATCCAAGTGCTCCACATACAAAACTAAGGTTACGTATTGCTCTGCAAGGAAAAATATCATTCAGTAGCAATAAGGATCACAATAAATGGATAATGTTTAGATGAAACTGGAGCAACAATCTTGCCACCTGTGGCTTTATCATTTTTCTTCATTATGAAGTCCAAAACCAAGTTATGCACAATCAGGTTTTAAAATCATGGACGATGTGAATTTAAGCTTATGCTGTATACTTTTCAGAGAATGTCACTCCCTATAATAGCCACTGAAGTCAATGGTTCTAGCTGTACGGAAAAGAAAACAGTTTTAAAGTTTGTTCATTCAGTCTTTATTGGAATGCATACTGATACTACACATAAAGACATAAATAACACAGAATATCATTCACTATGGAAACTACTTCAACCATTTCACGTGACATCATGGAATACACAATTTATCACAACGAACCTTGTCTCGGCGATTCCTAATGCAGCCTGATGCGGAACCGGGTTTTAGAGGGATTTAGGGACACAAATAGAACATATCAACGTATTTTTGTTTTACACACACCTGCATAATCCATCAAGATATATTTCACACCAGCACTGATGCAAATATTAATACAGTGAGGATTCAGCTCCTGGTGGCCACAGCTGGCGTGGACTGCTCTGTGGACTGCAGCTGTTTGCCCAGGTACTCCCTAGAAAACAAGACACAGGTCCTTTAGGACATCTTTAGGACATCTTTAAGTCCTTTCATACTGCTTCTGCTTTTCATGGACATGGACATGGTTTGGCTGCAGTCAGAGCAGCAAGCTTTAGTGCCACTAAGATTTGAGAAGAGTACCGAAACCAATTGTATATAGTCACAGGCTCACATCACCACAGATGGTTAATTACCTTCCATCTTCTAAAGACAGTTCACTCTGACCTGCATGTGGCTGAATAGACTGCACACTGAAGCTACATACAACTCGTACTTCTAAATTCTGCCATATTCAATGGAAACATTTTGTCTCAGGAGAGAAGCTAGGCAATTAAGATCTGAAAGGTCTTTCAAAAGGCTCATAGTGCTATACATATCCCTTACTGTCTGAAAAACCGCTGCATGTGTAAAAGCACTAAAAGCCCACCATTAAACAAAAAACCCCATAAATTTTGAGTTCTTGCTCAGTTTTTTACAGGTGTCTTTTTTAAGCTTCTGCTTTCAAACGCTATATGAAAAGTGAGGCAAAATAATTTCATGAAAAAAGCAATGTTAGTCCACATTAGCTGGTTTTGATTCTTTTTCCCATACAAACAATTCTCATAAATGACTTAATCTGAAATACATACAGTCCATGTGCCATGTAAAAAAACGAATTTCACTGTGGGCCCAGACATCATAATGAAAAAGAAAAACAGATTTTGCTTATATATATCAAGTAATTATATAACTGATTATTTAAGCTAATAGACAGAACATTGTATTTGTGGTCGTGTATTCAATCTTTTGTCTAAAATAGACAGTCAATCAAACACCTGCTGGGAAAAACAGTAAATAAAACAGATATCAGCATGCTGCTGGACATCTGTAATAACCCCACATAGAGAAAGAGCACCCTCATGATGGTCAAGCAGCGCTCCACTTCAACAGCAACACCAACCTGATACACCACACACATACGGCAAGGACTGATCAGCTGCATGACCAGTTCGGATGGAGTTTAAAATCTATATTTACCGCCTGTGTAACACTTGCCACTGCCACGTGTGAAAGTCATGCATCTTATTTTTCAGTTCCCTTGAAATGGTGCATCTAATCCCACATTAATACTCATTGAACAAGATCTCACTAGATGTGTCAGTGGCCTTGATGATATAGACATCATCCAGTGCAGATAACCTGTGATAGATATAAAAAAGTGGGCTGCTACATGCTCAGCTCCATAGCAACAACTATGACTATGTGAGTCTACTGACCAATATGTTTATAAGGGGATTCTTCTGTGTGTAATAACATCACCCAGCGCACCTGTGTCAAAAGCCAGATAACAATACCATTAATCCTAATGCACACTGCTACATAACAATAAAGCTGTATTGTTTTACAGTGTATGAAAATGAATAAAATATGAAAACAACATGCACAACACCCAGTGCATATAAAGAGAATATATTTAATGCAAGTAAAATACAAATAAAACAACAAAAGTATTTCTTCAAAATGTAATAAAATGTTAGATACAAACAAATATATAGGACATATTTATAAGAGCAAGTGTTCACGCAACCATTTTGTTTGTTCTGCACACTTTGATTTAAAGCCCTGTCATGATTTGTATTTTAAAATAATTCACAGAATGGGCATTTAGTGCAGGTCCATCAGTCATTGTGCCAAACCTTAAATCTTTCATCTACAACCATCTGCCAGAAACACATCACAGAATATGGTCTAAAAAGTGATACAATCAAAAATGATAAGAACAGAACATGCAGCTGTGGCTGAAATATGCATATTGCACGGCTTAAAAAGCCTAATCTCTTCACAAATCTGCTGCCATCTCATCATGGGCAAGAATAAAGTGATTCCTGATTATAGTAGTAATAACACTTAAAAGATCTGATAAAATCATTTTTTGTAGAGAATGAGCAGTCCTGCTCATAATAGCGAGCAGCATGAGGAGCCTTTACAAAAGAACATAGGATATGATGGGATGTAACGGAAGCAAAATCAGCACAGGTGAGCTGGTATCACAGAAGAAATTTTGACACGTGCTTTTGTATTGTTGCTGTGGCATTAATTACAATTCAGTATAATCTCCCAGAACAAAACAAATAAGTCTCATTTTTGCTTCATGTCAATAGCTGGCAAAGCCAGAGAAATGTAGAAGAAAACTGGAATATTGAATAAAAAACCGAACATGTGAAGAGCAGTATCAACAGAGATAGTGGTGTAAATGGGCCAGAAGAAGGATGTGAGAAAATTACAATTGTTTATTGTGCTTGTTATGCCAAATGGACAACCTATCACTATAATCCAATTTAAAAAATGTGCAATTATTTGGAAATGCAGGTGAAAAAGGCAGCAATAAACTGAATCTGAATTACTCAGTCAGACATAAGAGTGGTTGAAATTGAAATGGCTTCAGTCTCAAGACAATGATGGATTTGTTTTTGGACAGAATTGGAGCCAGTATTTCTTAAACCACGTTAAAATAAGATTTGTGTACCTCATAGTTGTATAGCAAAATAACTGGAAACAGAGCATAGATTTTTTTTTACTTACTGTGCAAAAGTCTTAAGCCACCATTAGATTTGCTTTAGCTATGGTAAAATGAGCCTATATAACATTGTCGATGGACTCAAAAATTTCGAACTTGGATTCATAATACTCTTTTCATTTACATTTACATTGACAGCATTTAGCAGACGCCCTTATCCAGAGCGACTTACAATTGGTACAGTCTTACAATCCAAGCAATTGTGGGTTAAGGGTCTTGCTCAACTGAGCCTTCACTCCAATCTTTCTAAGCTTTAGAATATATTAGCCTTTTCACCCTGTTCCCCTTTCGAAAAAAAAGTTTCTTGGCTGCTACCCTTCCAAAAAGACCATTCCTGATCAAGCTTATTCAGACTGTACAAGGCTCAACTTGGAGTCTGGATGAAGCAGCCAGATGCTGCTATTGCTCAAGTGTAACGGAGGTGACACTAAATACTTTCTGCTACAGCCTATAGAATCTGTTTTTCTCCATTTTTTAATACTCCATACAAATTTCCTGTATTTTCTGGTTGTATTCTACTAAGGATATTGACAAATAATTACATATGGTTATTATGCTATTGATAAAACAATGGTGTATCTAATCTAATGGTGGCCTAAGAATTTTGCACTGCACTGTATGCTCCCACATATTACTTGGGCATAAAAAGCATGTGCTGTCAGCAGGTGAAATCATGCTCACCCACAATCACAGCAAATCGAATATATAACCCTACCATTTGTCAGCAAGACTGTAAAACGCCATTAATCCCACTAACTGCTGTAATTTACAGGCAATTTGTTTTATGGTCAGATTCTGATCATGGCATCAAGAAGAAAAAGCCACAGAAAAGAACCATTCTCATACCCACCAGTCACAGTGTAACTGCTTTTGTTACCAGTTGCAATCACAAAAAGTATTCTATAGCCAGGTCATGCAAAAGATGCTGAACAAAATATAATCTATTAAATATTCATACATTTAATAGATTATACTTTATTCAGCATTTTGGCATGACCTGGCTATAGAATGTGGTGATCATGTGCTAATCGCAACAATAAGGAAGAAAAAAACAGTTTGAAGAGCATGATCTAAATGTCCAATGCATGCAGATATTCACTATGGTTATTCATAAGAATATTGTTAGCTTTGTATACTCCGAGAAGAATAACAGCACATCTTCCTATTATCTCTCTCAACACTAATATATGTGAATTTATTTAAAGATACAAATGTTTACAAAATCTGACCTCCTTTCAGAATGCATCTCATTTATATATGGATATAATACACATCTTAAATAGGTCTTCAGTAAGTCTTAACCTTAAAAGCTTTAATCCTTCTACAGAGGTGGTAAGTAACGCAGTCTTGAACTTTGTAACTACTTAAAAATAAATTTTTTAGGTATCTGTACTTGATTATTTAAATTTTTTTTTTTAGGTATCTGTACTTCATTATTTCTGTAACTTCATACTTTTTACTCACTACATTTTCAAAACAGGCTCATTACTTTAGCTTTTATGAATCTATTTATTTATCTGTTTTAACTATCTATTTATTTTTTATTCTAGTAACGCACCTAAGGAAGTGGCAATTGGAATCATACGTTTATACACACTGCAAGTGGCATAAATCACGGTGATGCAATCGTGGTAATTCCGCCTCTCGCGTGGTTTGAAGGATTTATTTATTTATTTTTTTGTTTGTTTTTTCCCCTAGCCATTTTGAAGGAGCTCTTACACCTTTAAAGCCATTTATATGATACATCTATGAGAGAGTATAGAGATACTTGGATGTGTCAAGTATGCTCAAGCGTTCATGCCGTGTGCAGATTTGTGTGCAAAAATTTAAAAGAAAGTCTTTCTAACACTTTTTAAATGTTCAGCATAATGCATTCTACTCCCGAAAATAACTGTATACACTTTAAATTGTTTTATTAATCAGACCCTAGAGGTATATTCATGTCCCTGGGACGAAGAATTCTAATTCTGTGATGACTATAACAGGTAAACTAAAAAAAAAAAAAAAAAAAAAAAAACTATATAAAAATCAATTTTTTTTTAAATGCATTATTATTTTTAAATCGAGTGTTTTTAAATTTGTAATCGAGTGTTTAAATAAGAACTGATCTAAAAAAGATAAAGCTGCAGTTAAGGGTCTTGTTTTGGTTAAATATCATGATGTACTGCATTATTAAATATTGCCATGTATTTTGTATATTTGTATATTATGGTTCTTCGTTTTTGAAAATGTTTTTTAATCTGTTTTTGCTGTGGTTAAGTAAATGTGATAATGTAATTTGTATGATTTTTGCAGATGATTCATGTATTTGTAGCACAAACCATTATTCACCCTCAGTAGCACCTGTTTGACCTCGTTATCTGTATAATAGAAACCTGTTCACAACCTCAAACAGTCAGACTCCAAACTCAACCATGGCCAAGACCAAAGAGCTGTCGAAGGACACCAGGAAGAAAATTGTAGACCTGCAGCAGGCTGGGAAGAGTGAATCTACAATAGGCAAGCAGGTTGGTGTGAATAAATCAACTGTGGGAGCAATTGTAAGACATACAAGACCATTGATAATCTCCCTCGATCTGGTGCCCCACGCAAGATCTCATGATGAATGACCTGCAGAGAGCTGGGACCAAAGTAACAAAGGCTACTATCAGTAACACACTACGCTGAGAAGGACTCAGATCCTGCAGTGCCAGGCGTGTCCCCCTGCTTAAGCCAGTACATGTCCAGGCCCGTCTGAAGTTTGCCAGAGAGCATATGGATGATCCAGAAGAGGATTGGGAGAATATCATGTGGTCAGATTGAAACCAAAATAGAACTTTTTGGTAAAAACTCAACTCGTCGTGTTTGGAGGAAGAAGAATTCTGAGTTGCACCATACCTACTGTGAAGCATGGGGGTGGAAACATCATGCTTTGGGGCTGTTTTTCTGCAGAGGGGACAGGACGACTGATCCGTGTTAAGGGAAGAGTGAACGGGGCCATGTATCGTGAGATTTTAAGCCAGACCTCCTTCCATCAGTGAGAGCATTGAAGATGGAACATGGCTGTGTCTTCCAGCATGACAATGATCCCAAACACACCGCTCGGGCAACAAAAGAGTGGCTCCGTAAAAAGCATTTCAAAGTCCTGGAGTGGCCTGGCCAGTCTCCAGACCTTAGCCCCATAGAAAATGTGTGGAGGGAATTGAAAGTCCGTGCCCCAAAACATCACTGCTCTAGAGGAGATCTGCATGGAGGAATGGGCCAAAATACCAGCTACAGTGTGTGCAAACCTGGTGAAGACTTACAGAAAACCTCTGTCATTGCCAAGAAAGGTTATGTTACAAAGTATAGAGTTGAACTAAATTTATTGACCAAATACTTATTTTCCACCATAATTAACAATTAAATTCTTTAAAAATCCTACAATGTGATTTCCTGGATTTTTTTTTCCTCATTTTGTCTCTCAT